>JAVIWC010000569.1:0-192292 GCA_031894815.1 Creontiades dilutus
AACATGTGCAACAGTTTTCATGCACAATTTCATAGACATCCACCCAAACATATTTTTCCTTTTTGATGCTTTGGTCAAATACCAAACTGATGTTTATATCAACATAAATACAGAGGCGAAGTAGGTCAAAAAGAAAGCGTGGGTGGAGAAAGTGATTGAAAAGTACCATTCGCACGCTATCACCCTTACCAAATTTATACAAATCGTTTCATGCAAATACCAGCCAAAATTTTATGTTCGACGGCTGACGATTTCGATGTATATTTTTACATAATTTCCCTTCATAAAACGCTCACTCTTCGTCAATATTTACTGACTTCGTATATTATATTGACTTTGTTTCATATACTACTATTATTTATGCTTATATTTTGTTCTCCAAGCTTCCTTATGGTCTACTGTGATCTACCATGCAGTGTATTTAATTTTTTTTTTTTTTTTTGTTTTTTTTTTTTCCCCCTAATAAGGGATGGGAGGAGCCCCTGGTCACTGAGACCGCTAGGATCTATTGTGACGCTGTCCCAATTTTTAATTCAAAACCTTAATAATAACCTCTTCGTTCACAAAGTGTAGGAGGTTTTCAGGCGTTTCCAAGGCAATATCAGAGGGTGTTAGGGCACCCTTCCCGAAATGCCGGAATCTAGTTGATGCAACAGCAGGACAATTACAGAGGATGTGTTCCGCTGTTTCCGCCTCTTCGCAGCAGAGCCGGCATTCTATTGTCCTGGCCTTACCCATTTTGTTCAGGTGGTACCTTAGGGGGCAGTGGCCAGTCAGAAGACCCACTAGTTTACGAAGGTCTTTGCGCCTCAATGATAGAAGGGCTTTTGCACGTTTCCTTGAAATAGAGAGGAACCGCTTGGCCTGCCTCTGCTTAGGAGCGTTGTGCCAATATTCTGTGCGTGTTTTGTCCTCCCATTTCTGAACCTGTTGAGTTATATAACTCTTGGTAACCCCTAGTTGGGGTTATTTAAGATTGAATTGAAGAGAATTTTATTGGTTTCTGAACTTTTTCTAGGTGGCGGCGGTCAGTGGCTGTGCAATGCCTGAAGTCTAGGTTACTGCAAATAAAATTATTAAGTTATTAAAGTATTAGGTCACTTTCGTATAAAGGTGACGGGGAGCTTAGCGTACATGAAGAGAAAGGAGGTGGGGAGATTCACGTACACGAAGAGAAAGTAAGCGGGGAGCTTCACGTATAAAAACTCGTCGATGGGGAGCTTCGGGTATGCGCCCGAAAATAATGACGGAATAAGGAATAGGTAAGCTGAGCAATAGTAGGTATTTGTGAGGGTGATGGAATGGTATAGTTGCCCCTTCCGAGCAGGTGGATGCATCAAGTAATGCTCCGCCACGCTCAGAAGATGATTCAGATGCTTGCAGGCGTCCGACTCATCTCCCAAGGCGGCAGATTCCAAAATCGGGAAGGAGCCAACCAACCACATCCATCACATATTGGACCAACGCCTAGAGCGGACTCTCACACCTGGGGCCCGAATGTTTCGGAAGCAGTTTTGGAAACCTGTCTCCAAGCCAGTGAGCACAATTGGATTCAATGAAAGCTCCAAAGAAGTAGAAGGTTAGGAACCAAATGATGAGAGGTGAATGGTGAGTTCAAACTCCTATACCTTTAGAAAGGCTTCATGGTACAAAAAATACACTAAGAATAGACAAACGCGAAAATGGGGAGTTCAGCACACTTGACAATACGTGCGTAAACAAGAAAGAACAAATTTAGTTCGATAATAATTCAGTAGCCGAAACTTATTTTATTAACTTAATTTTTTATTTTATTAACTTAACTTTATCTTTTATATAATTTATTTTTCTTTTGAAGGTATGATGTACCTACTAGTAAAGTTCTTTATAAGATAGGAGAGAGACGAATTGTACATGCTCCACCTTTTGTGAGGAATGACACAATTTACAAAGATTTTGACCTCGAAACACCTCAGGAGTGCCGCGAAGGTGCAATAAGAGCATTTATTCCGAGGAATGCAAACCATCCCAACAACCTTGCAAGCGAAGGTTTCCTTCACCCAGAAAACCCTAGACTGTAGCGGCCTCGATATATACTGGACATGGTTGAAATGTGAAGTAACATAGTGATAGTTTATAACCATTTATATTATTGAAGTACTTTTCCCATGTAAATAGTACTTACCTAATGTGTTGGAATTGAGAGCATTCAACATGCATCATTGAGGTATATTTCTTAATTGTAAATGATCTCAATAAAACTTCACAAAAAAAAAAGCTACTATGCGACGATTTATTATTAAATACAGACAAAAAATGTTTAGCTTTAGACACATTACTGAAGGAAATATTGACATTATTACAGACGGTCTAGGGTTAGAGTGAAATGAAGAAATGAAATGCAGTAATGTCATTATCTGTAATGACATTATTACTGAGCGTCTACGGGTCGCCTAACTCTTAGCTCATCTGAGGTCTCACGCGGATCGGTGTGGCCCTACGAAATTGGAACCCCAGAAGCCTGCCTACACTGCTATGCCACAGTTTGTCACATTGCTGACACCATTACCCAATTCCTTACAAGAATTGTGAAGGCTTCAATTGTTCTTCTCGATTAGAATCGAAGTCGAAGTCTCGAGAACTCGGAAGTCGAGTGGGCCTGATGGCAACAGCCGAACACTCGTTAGGTACCGTAAAACGGGGTGAATCACAACACAGGGGTGAATCACAACCAAAATCGGTTGCAAGATTGAAATGGCTGTAGCTCAGCTCCTAGTTGGGATACCAAGGTGGGATTTTTTCCTTGCCACTTGGCATACTGTATAGAATGACGGAAAATTAGTGTTAGTTTGTTGGATAAACTGCCCCTCTTTGCTATCATGTTTAGGCGCTCCTCAAAGTACAAAGGGCAACGTTTGTCCACCCTTATCTTTAAAACAAACTTTTTGCATCATTTCAGTTGTCTGACAGTCTCAATAAATCTAAAGAACGATTTACAATTGAGAAACCCGCATGAATGTCATTTTTATAACTTGTGATTTAGTTTTCCTACTTCCGTGTCATTTTGCTTTTAAAACGGGGTGAATCCTAACACGCTGCGAAGTTATCAGAGGGATCCACTATCCAAGCTATATATAGGTATATTATTATTGCTTGCTCCTTACTCCCTCTCAACAGAAAGTTTAGAAGCTTTGCTGTAGAGCAATAAATACGAACAACTTCCACTCCGAAATGTGAACGCTTTTGGTCTAGATGTTATTTTCTATATGAACATTTGTAATTAACCAAAAAGAAAAGTTAAGCTCCTACCTTCAAAAAGCTATAATGTATGAAAATTAATATATTTTGCATGGAATGCGATGTTTTTTTATGGTGCTGAGTCAGGTATGATGATAAGTGATTCAATAAATCAGCTCAATTGCCAAATTAATGGATGCATTTATTTGTTTAACATTTTATAGGAAAAACTGAATGTTATTCGATCACCAAACAACCGATTAACTATTAGGATTCCATAACTTAACACAAGTTGGCTACTCAGAACAATAAGAAAAACCATTGAGTTTTGAAACCTGGATCGAAGGAAAAGTTTTGAGAGCAATTCAAGCCATCATTTATGCAATTTATGAATAAAAATAAACATGAAGATAATTTCAGATTAATACGCCATAAGATCAATTAGTTTGACTTACACACTCTTCAATAAGAATGATACCATACCTATACCTAATAGCTAGGCTAATAACATTAATTTTTCAAATACTTGCCATTTTCAATCTGCTTTTTTTTAATTTTTTCTGCTCTGTCTTGATAGGAAACTATGAAAAAGCAACAAAAGGTCAAGGAAAATCTGGCACTTGAATAACAAAAAACTGCCAAGGGTACGGGCAAATATATCTCCCTTTCTAAACATTGATAGTGTACAAGTACGTAATAAAGTGAGAAAGATTAATTGAGGAATTTGGAGTTTGCGGTTTGTGTTATTCTGACCATTGACTCAGTTAGGTATTTATTCCTCTGTCACATTGATTCTATAATTGGTTTTGTAACAATTTTCAGTTAACTGGTCAGAAGAGGTGAACACTTTTTTTCCAATTGACGTTCTTTGGTGAGCTGGGGTTCGTAAGATTCATGAAAATTGGCCTTTCTATGAGAATCACCCATTAAATACTCGAGAGAAAAGGCTTGAAAAAGAAACGAAACGACTTGAAAAACAAGAAGACTATCCATGTGTTTTTTATCTTGCACTTGCCCTCCTCCTGAGACTATTTCAGTAGGTGGAGAGACAGATTCGATGATCAGTGTTCCATGAAACGAGATTTTGTGAGCTCAGCCTGTGAGGTTGAACCAATGGTACCTATAGGAATCGATAGTCAGGGTTGCCAAGTCGGGGGTTTCCCCCCCAAATTTGGGGGTTTTTTTCCTGTGCGGGTTTTTTTTGGGGGGGAGGAATTGTGTGGGGTTTTTTTGGGGGGGATTCGGAAAATCTTTGGGGGGAAATGGGGGGGTTTTTGAACTGTCAACTCCCGGTTCTTCTGAGATGTGGGAGATGGGGATAACTTGCTCCAAATTTGAGCCCACTAAGGAGATGCTATCCAAATTTAATCAACAAATGTACTATCACATTGCCAAAGAGCTCGCACCTGAAGGGGAGGATGTTTTAGATTTGGATTGCTTCGCAATTTGAAATTAATAGCTTGTAATTTTGTAAATTAATTTGTAGAGATAAGTTGAATTGTGTAGATTTGGATTGTTTGGCAACTTGAAATTAATAGCATGTAGCAATTTGTAGTTTGTAGGTTAATTTGTGTAGATTTCTAGATTGAATTTGTATTGGTTTAGTATGAATTGTGTTGCATGACGAGCCTTTGGATTTTGAAATTTCATTGAATATATCACTACATCATCACTTTATTCACTATATTATTCGGTTTGCTCCTAGTCACATATATTTATATAGGAAAATATGCAAGTAGGGTAATTTGGGGGGATTTTCAAGCGAGTCGAGGGGGTTTTTGTGATTGGCACTTGGCAACCCTGTCGATGGTAAGGTACCAAGCTGTTTCATTGAAACATAAGATTGAACCATTTGTTGTCATTACATTACTTCTTCGTTGAGAAGTCCTATGAAAGACTGTCAGAATGTTGTTGTTTGACGCACACATCAGATAAGACGCTCCGATAGCAGAAGTTTACTTATCCTTATTACTATTATTATTACTTATTATTCCTGACAAATACCCGATACCCCACATCTACGATTTCAATGCTCAACTCGCTGATAAAACAATTTTTTCAAAAGTAGACCTGGTCCGTGCTTGCCAACACATCAAAGTTGCTGAAGAGGACATTCCAAAAACGGCGTTGTTACCCCTTTTGGCCTGTTTGAGTTTTTACGAATGCCATAGGTTTAAAAAACGCCGCTCAATCATTCCAGTGCCACATCCACTCTAGAATTCGTGACTTGACATTCGTGTATGCCTACCTTGTGACCTTTTGGTTGCATCTACTACAGCAGAAGAGCACCAACGTCATTTGCACCTGCTATTCGAGCGATTGAATACCCATGGTATTTGCATTAATGTATCCAAGTGTATTTTTGGGGTGCCAGTGATCTCTTTTCGGATTTTCATCGACCGAAATAATCGATTTTTCGCGTTGCTGCCATTAATTTCTCATTGAGAGCTTACGTCGTATTTCTTGGGTTGATAAATTCATCGACGTTCGCTGCAACACGTAGCTGTTTTATAACAACCCTTGTTTGATTTGCGCAAGAACCCGAAGAAACGCGATCGTCTGCTGTCCTGGATTAATGCTTATTTGATTACCTGCTGGATCCTGTGCCTGAAACATTGAGAGCTTACGTCGTTTTCTTGGGTTGATAATCATCACTTCTATCGATCGTTCGCTGCAAAATGTCAATTTTCTCCGGACGTAGCTGTATTTATAATACAACCCTTATATTGATTTGCGCAAGATAACCCGAAGAAACGCGATTTCGTCTTGCTGTCATTTTATTTTTGGATGGTTGAGACCAAAAGCTTATTTGAGCAACCATGGTATTTGCATTGAAATCGGAAGTATTTTTGAAAATTCTCCTCTTTGTCTATCAACGTGTTGAACGCTCCTTCCAGATACCCGCTTTGCCATACATTTCACTGCCTCACATTGGAATATTGGGTGAAAATGACCTCTTCTTCCTCATCATCTTCCATAATTTCTCTGATTATGACGCGCATAATTTTCTTTTCCCCGGAATCCATCGTTGCTGGCAACTGGATGCGTCGACGATGCACGCTGTCCTTGGAAGAACTTTTGCGCCGCGTAATACGAATATTCTGAGCAATAGACAATTTCGTTTCTGCGCTGCGCAAAATACCTGTCGCTAGGCAAACGGGACTTTAGCCTTGATGGTTGATGCCTCCAACTTTGCTCTAGGTGCATTTTTACATCAGCTACGAGGTGATACACTTGAACCACTCGGATCGGTCGACAAGTGCGGTTCCCAGAACGGTATCGTTGACACTTGGGGGGGAGTGTTGTGGCTACTAAATAACATTATAACGCCATGACTAACAACGCCGGTCATCAGCTGATCGGATAGATCGTCATATTCATATTATTCTTTTGTTCTCAGCACTCCTGTCTGCTTTACAGTTTAATTATTATTCTTGTTGTTAATGTCGTTCCAGTCACCAAATAAAACTTCCTTCGTTCCACAAACCCGTAACACGTAATTTACTACATCAATACAATTTCATGTGTGGTTACATTATAATATTCATTAAAAATAGGTATAAAAAAAAGCAAACAAGTTAAATTTAATTGGTACTTTTTTAATTAAAAATTAACAACTTTCTGGGGCTCTGCATTCTTTAAATAATTTTTTAAAACTAATTATGAGGCTGCGTTCTACAGGTTTTTAGATCCCCACGCACTGTCAACATTTTCTTGCCAACTATTTAGTCGCCTCGAGGAAGTTGAAATGAATCACACACCCTTGAATGCAGCCCCTGCATGGGAAAATTGTTTAACCATGGCAACTAAAAAATTGCATCGATACCTATTCGACGGTTGAGTAAACAGTCGCCGTAAGGAATGGTTCACGTTGATTTCTACGTACTGCAGTTACTTATCTACCTTATTTGAATGTTCGCCGAAGTGTTTACGAAACTGCCCATCAAGGAGACTAGAACTGATGATTGGATGGACCCAAAACGTTCTTTTCATCAGCTTCTTCCTTATCTTCCACAATTTTGAATGAATTGAGCTCATATTTTGAGGGACTATGTGGATTAGGCCTCTTGAGATCCCATAGGAATTTCATCTCAATATAATCAGCAGTACACTCTGCGCATGCGCTTAAGTGAAATTCTTGAAACAGGTATAACTTTCACAATTTTGATTCAATTTAGCTCTTATGATAAAGGATGTAACGAGGAAGTTGCTGTGCCATCTCCTTGGCAGTGTACTTTTTCCTGACACGATCTAAAATAAATCCAAGGACTGGAGCATAACAACACAAATCGTGTCGCTATTTGTTTCTAAATAACTGACAAAGAGGTTACTCCTCATTCATTCCGTCTCAAAAAATCCAAACCACTCTCTGTAAACAGTGAAATCTTTTAATCTGGAATGATATAGCGTGGGCATTGGTATGGTAACGGAAACAAGCAGTTACAAGAACGGCGGCACAACTAACAAGAAATAGGGGGCACTAATTTTCTTGAAAAATAAAGAAATAATAAATATACACATACAAAGCTGTGGAACTCGCTCGTTCTCAATTTTCCACAATTGATATCCCTCCCCTCCTCCAGGATTTGGGATATACGATTTTTTGACTTCACATATTGTTATTATACTCCTATTTCTTTTTAACCTGCCTAGCAGGGCCTTTAAACTAGTTTAGTACACTCTTTTTTCCCCTGATCCTCTTTCCATGGCCCTGATGGTTGCTAAATTTCCCGCTTTGTATTTAGGTGGGTACTATTTTGCCTTTTACCCAGGGTTGAAAATTGAAATAACATTGTTACCTATGACTCCTCTGACAGAGAGTGACACCATCATGGAGAGCGGAAATCTTGTATGAGCAACTGGCTGCAGGACTCAAATGGTTGGTTCTGAAAAATCCAATTTTAATATGGACGGCAGAAGGGAGACTACTTTCAACGTTAAATGCAAATATACTCCGGACGAATCCATACAGATGGAGATAACAGCAGATCAATGAGGATTCAGTCATTGTCTCGTCCCCATCCTCATTGCAGCTCTCTGGCACACTTGAGTCCCGTGTACATGGCAGTATACATACAATACATGGCAGTATTGTTATGAATTGTGTGAGGTGATGGAATGGTATAGTTGCCCCTTCCATGGAGCTGAATGCGGTAATGCCCGCCACGCTCAGAGGATGACCCAGATGCTTGATGGCGTCCCCCAAGGCGACGGATTCAAGAATTGTGAACCATATCTATCACAAACGTGTTTCAGGCGTGGATTCATGCTCACCGAACCCTCCCCCATCATCGGGAGGGGTTACAGTGTCTCTGTAACGATCCTGAGGTAGAGACTCATTTCCCCCAAACTCATCATAACTTCTGCATCTCTCTCGTGTGCCTCTGGTTGTTCCAAGAACCTCAGAAATACGTAAGTGTTTGGATGAAAAAAAGTAGGAACAAAATAATTCAGCTCATTTATAACAATAACAACCTATATTTCATAGAATAAAACCAAATCTTAAATAGGAAAGGAAAAATACACAATATCAGTAGTCAACTTAAGACATTAGATAACAGAAAGTCTATTTACACAGATAATGTTATCGGTATATTTGGTATAAAAATGATACTCCCTATGTATAACCAACTACTTCAGTGGCACATATTCATTTCCCTTCAATAGTGCCATGTTTAATTAGAAGAAAATCGACGAAGAGTTCAAACTGTCACATTTACACAGGATTTTGAGAGTAGTATTTGATACCACATTAATTCCAATTTAAAGGCTTAAGACATTAGGTACCTATTTGCATCAGGGCCAAGATAGAAATATTGAAAGTAGAATATTGACAATATTGGGCAAGGAAATAACGGGAACCAATGTTAAATTGTGACTTTATAATCATTTTTAAAACATAGAACACGATTATTCTAGATAATACAGATTGCAATGAGCCTTAGTATGGTTCGTTGCTTCATAATCACATCGAACAGTGAATCAAATAGCGAACAAAATGTATAAAATTTTGATTAGGTAGATACCAAGTAGGAACCATGTTGGAATGTTTTGCGCGTTAACAAGTAGGCCAAAATAAAAGCAGGTAAGTAATTAAAATAAGTTTCACTGAAGGAGAAAAAATGAACTAGTTTCAATTGCTCGAGGAAGCTGAGTGCAAAATCGTGTTACCTCAGACCTTTGTAATTGATCATGATGAAAGAAATTAAATGAACCCTCCCAAAACTTCTTCGAAGGATGGTACGTATTATACAAAATACAAGTAGCGATATATACCATATCAAATTCAAAGATCAAGATTCAACGATTACTTCAAAGCTATCTGTATCGTACCCCTCCCAAGGACCCACTAGATGAACTCGGCATCTCTTTCCCCCTATGACAAGAGACAACTGACCCAGTTGAGAATGGCTGGAAAGAAGAAATGTTCCCTTTATTTGGCTGGCATAAAATTTGAATTTGACGGTGGTATTGTCTTGGCAACTTTGCAGTTCAAGGGAAAATGATGCAGTAATGCATTTGATTTGTTCTTGCAAAATCTTAGGGTCAGAGAGGCCAAGTTATTTTGGCTTAGCAAGTATTGACGGAGACAAATCCTGTATATTGAGCAACGAGTGAGACTTTAAAAAGACTAACTCGTTTATCCAAACCGTTGTTAGACAAAAAAAAGTTTATTATTTCCGAGGGGTGTGATTTTTTAGTTCTTAATGATGAATATATTAATTAGATAAATAAAAGTGAACTGCTTAGTTTTACAAACTGTATTTTTGTTGGAGGTCCATGCATTTTTCTATCTATGTTTTTTTTTCTTATATTTATTTATCAAAGATGTGTAATTATTTTGTACAATACTGAGCTCACCTACCATTGTAATGCCATATCTGGTCTATACAAATAAAAACTTGAACTGAAAATTGAATTGAATATGCCGTATCAAAATGTTTAATGTTTATTAAAGTTTAAATTCAATGAGAAGGCACCTTCGATAAAATTTGAAAAATATTGTGATCAATTGATAAGTAAAATTAAGGAATAAATAACAGTGAAAGAGTTCGATTTCATGCATTCTTCAAACCTACATCCCAATTTAGATCCTATATAATGGGTATCATTTTTATCAGACCTTCAATGGAGACTTTAGAGCGCTAACACAAAGATGCATGCGGTATTATGTACAGTTATAGTGTTCAATAACTTGATTTCCTCTGAAAATATGCCTCGAACGAAATATAAATGTACGCTTAGTTCATAAAAGGCAAGATCCTGCACAGAATATCATCGTGGATCCATTCCATCCAGTTATGCGTAACGTAAACCCCAAATTTCAATGCCACATAAACATCAAAGCTATTCTGCCAATTCGTCACATGTCCCGTAAATTAGTAATCATGAGAGAAAAAAGACGTACTGATGCAGTACATGGATAATGTTGTCAATACACTGACATTTTTAATAAGATAAAATACCAAAAAGTTCTGATACTGTCAAAACATCTCTAATAGAAGGTATTTTTTTATTTCGGATAGACTCTGTAATAAAAACCTTCTGAAAACAAGAGAAAACAATTAGCTAAGTGGAACAAGAATCCAAGTTTTAAATCATTGAAGTTATAATTTTCAGTTGAAATGTTGGTTCCTGAGCGTATTTTTGTCCTGTTGAAAATTTGATGGGATAAAAGCAATAAGAATTTTGTTGGACGTTGGAAAATATCTGTTACGCCTATTATAATATGCGGAAACTAGAAGCTGGATGATGATGTGGGAGAATGCGGAAGAGATATTTAGACGCCCTGACAAGAGCAAGAGCGATCTGAGGATCGATTCAAGTCTGAATATGACTTCAAATAAGTTTCCTGGAGTGAAACACTATTCATTCTAATGTACGTATTTCGGATATAAGGTCGGTAGGTACTCCTGAAATGTACATTAGATGAAGGAGCAACTTAAGAATGGCATGGTTTTGGAGAGCAGTAGAGAATATGATACTGTGTATTTATAGCCCATTCAAGTGCGTATAGTCTAATGAAAATACGTCAAGTCAAATTATATTTATAGAATATCAATTAGATTTTTAAGACGATTCGAGACTTTGTTGTACACAAATGATATTATTTGAGCTCTTTTTTATTTTTCAATACAATTAATTTAGCAGAAAACAAATCTAGAAAATCTCTCAGAAAAGTTAACTAACATTAATTTGAAAAAATTAAATCACATGAAAAGTGAACATAGTTATGAAAAACTTGTCAAAAAGGGAGGTCTCACAGCCACACATGATTCCTAACTCTCATACGCAAGTGATATTAGGTACAGAATGCAATTTCAAAGCCATGTCATCAACATTGGAAACTGAGAGGATTTTATGAATGATGTTGATGATGATAATGATGAATGATTATGAACGATTGAATTATGGGGGTCTCGTGCACCCCACAACCATCAGACAGTCCACATCTTATTTGAATGAGCTCTTAGAGAGAAAAAATCATCACATACAAGTTGCATGATTGCTGGAACAATTGTGGTAGACAGAAATAAGATAACAAATCATAAAACAGAGTTAGCCAATATGTGAGCTGTGCCACACAAAATTGTACTTTCAAATTTATTGGCAAGGATGACTAGCATTCATATTTGTACATGTGCCTATATATGTCAAGGAATGAGAGATAACATCTGAGAAAACTATTCAGGGACGAAATTATATTTATAAAACACATTTGTATTCACAGAATTCAACACAATCATTTTGCAACTTCCCAAACTAGATAAATGCCGTAGGTTCCCGAATCTAGGGGTTGACAAAGGAATAGGTTCCAAAATGAGGAGTTGTTAGGAGAATGTTAACAATTTACGACTGGCCCGTACGTAGTTATGGTAACTGCAGATCCAACAAGTCCAACAGCCGGGGTCAACATTTGTTCCAGAAAGATGGGAGCACTGACAGCAGTTACTAGCTGTTGAATGAAAATGGATGGTACTGAGGAGCTCCATTCCTTGCTGTTAACGAGGAAACCTTTGGCAATTGAGATCTCTCAAGTGGCTGTCAAGGTTGAATGGATGTTGTGTGGCTCAAGGGCTCCAAAATACGTGTGCGAAAGGCAGATAAGATATAGAATATAAGTAGTGTTTTGGTGCATGTTATCCTGCCATTACTGACTGGCATCAGGGGCTTCCCTAGAAAAGAATTGACCTTACCAGCCAAGAACACGCAACACTTGTTTTAACGTGTCTCCTATGTTTGAAGCACTCAACACAAAAGATTCAATATTTGCTTAAAAAAAAAAAAAAAAAAAACATTAATGCAAATTACAGCAACAAACCAAACCTGTCTATTTGAAATATTCACCTAAAACTAAAAACGACCTGGAAAGCACAATAATAGGTACAGATTTTACATCTATCTCAAAAAGAATTGTCCGGTAATTTTCTAATAAGCGTTATATTGAATATGTTGGAAATTCCATAAAATTTCTAATAGAAAAAATATTGCAAAGTAAACATTTAACGATAAATTTAGTGCCACCTGAAATGCCTTAAGGAATAAATGAGCATACATGAAAAAAAAAGCCAAGTACCTTCAGTGTACAAGCAGATCAGATCAGATCACTAAGAGCAGATCATGTTAATCAAAAAAGCATCAGTATAAAGAATGAATTTGATAACCGTGCCCACATTCTCATACAAATCATTCAATCTACATTTTTTAAATTGCCTCACATCACATTATTTTAATTTAATTTTAAAAGTTCTACACTTTGTTCCAAATGTGCTTCCATTTAATTTGCAGAAAAGGTTGAAGATTTGTCCCTTACTGCTAACCTTCAAATGGAATAAATATTGTCAAAAAATAAAAGTAACGATCTGAACCAGGTCAATATCCAGACCAGCCACAAAATAACGATCCACAACATTCGATTTGGGTTGTCGTTGTTTTTCCATGCCACGAGGATCTGATCTAGGCTGGATCAATAAATATCTCTCCAAATTGTTTCCATTCCAGTTTTTTGCTCTGAAACGAGTAAAATCATGAGGGAATCAATTCTGAAGCTCTGTTCAAGGTGGTCCGACTGGTGAAATCCCCTTGGCAGTATAATACAAGGTCTGGACGGATGGAACCCAACTACATTCTTCTCCTGATGAAAAAATTAAGTCAACATTCAACGCTTCCATACACACAGCTAAACACCTAATGGTCAGAAATACTCACTCCCAGAAGTAGTGTATGGTACCTAGCTCTCATACCCAAAAACACCAAAACTCTTACACCTCTCTCCAAGGATCTGAAACCTATCCCAGTCGATGTTTCGCCCACAATCACCAGAAAATGACGACCCACTTGCTTATGTCAGTAAAAACCATGAAAAAACACGATTTTGGAACATATCAACAATGCAGGTGATGCAATCACCCTGGCCAGAAGTTGGGACCAACTACACCCCTAGTGAAGTTCATTTGCGAGAGAACGGCTTCATTACATAATTTAATTACAAATGTAATTATGATGAGGTTGAATTGGGCTACATACCTTCGCATCTCTCAATACGTTAAATGGAGCCTCAAAGTTGATTCCTCATGATTTTGGGCATTTTAGAAGAAAAAAAACCGAGCTAGAGTAAAAAAATCAGGGATTGGACTGGATCCACTCTGGAACAAACATGACCATCCCTGGCGGATTTGATCCAAATATGAAGCAATTCGTTAGGAAACAGTATATTGTTTTATCAAAATTATGATTTATATTTGAACTTTCATATATATACATATACAGGGTGTCCCAGGAGTTGCCCCCCCCCCCCCCCTTCTAAACTTATCCAAATGGGAGTAAAATCATACTCGCGCACCCCGCACAAGTGACACTAACAGCCTTATATAGCAAGCACGCAACGTTGTGCAACCCCAAAATTGTCAAATAGTGGATGACGGTGAACTGTAAAGTATGGCACATGAATTTTCATTGTTTTTTAACGCTGATTCAGGCGACGCTATCCGTTTCTTGATTCGATTCTTTTGCGGAATAATGACTGAAATAAAAATAATCTTTTTAAGGGCATGGGTTTACACGTGAAATTTCAAAGGTTTGTAGGTTTTTTTTTTGTAATTCTCCATTTTCTTTCCCCCCTCCTTTCTCAACCAGACTGGGAACGGATGACAATGATGTCATAGACAGAACTAGGGAGAGTGAGCTGTGTCCAGTGGATGAGAGGACAAGGTGGAGTTTTATTGCTTTCATGGTTTGGCTAGAAACATCAACTCAACGGAGACATAATAAAAAAAACGGAGGCGAAATTTCTAATCAAAGTCGAGTCGAATCAAGAAACGGAGGGCATCACTTGAATCAGCGTTAAAAAACATTGAAAACTCAACTGCCACACTTGACAGTTCACCATCATCCACTATTTGACAATTTTGGGGTTGGCAAATTTGCGTGCTAGCTGAACTGGTTGAGCGCAATAAGAAAAATTGGTTGAGGGATCAAATTTTCATGAAATTTTGGGTAGAATCCGAATCGGCAATAAAAAATTAGGGGTTCCCATTTAAAATAAGAAAGTTAGGGTCACTTGCGCATGGTTGCACAGTTGAGCGGGGTGCGCAAACATGATATTTGAGATCCTTGCAAAAAAAATTTTTCTTGTTTACTCCCATTTGAACGATTTTAGGAAGGGGGGGGGGAGGGGACTTATGGGACACCCTGCATAGATGTACATCGACTTCAACCCCTGATTTGCAGAACATTCTAATTTGATTGAACAGAATAGGTTGATGGACTGAAGATCCTTAGGTAAAATCATACCACTCCGAAATTGAGGAGGGATGAGATATTACTCGTTAAAACGTGAAGAATATGAGAATGACCTAAGGATTTTCATGATTATTCTTTGGCACGATAAAACATTGTTTGTTTTAATCCAAAAATAATTGTTTGTCTATTCAAACTTTTTACGATAATATATTATAATTATATTTCCTCAATTTTGTCATTCATTTATTTTTTCAGTTCTTTTTCATTTTGGCAAACATCGTCTGGATTTTCATTACAAAAATATACAGTCTCATCAGAACCTTCTTCATACTTCTCTCTATTTCTACCCACAATACGAATCATTTAAAATACAACAGTAAATATCAATGCCTTCAGCTTGTTTCAGTATCGAAACAATGATTTGAGGTAAAAAATTGGTCACGAACCGTCTCTCACATATAACATGACAGAATGAGTAAATTCTATACGAAACCACTACATATGAAGATCATCATCCACGTCCAAAATCTACTTTAAAAAAAATGAAATAACTTCAAAACATGGAACTACAGCTTAATTATTTCATAAGTAGACTAGAGTTACCAAGACAAATACAAATTTGCTTATTCTCAATAAGACCAGTGAATTTAGTATGAATAATTGAACAGTACTAGTACAAGTCTCATGAGCTTGAAAGTAGGCAAGGGTGGAACAGTTGGAGCCATTTCTTATTTCCAGGGTATCAAGGCGTTTTATTGTTCGCTGGTAGAATAACACACAGATGAGTCAAGTTTGTGTTTGACGAGGATGAAAATTAAATTGCTTACACTTTGAATCTGCTAAGTTGGTATGACATTTAATCGAATTTATAACATCAGAAACATTCATTTACAGCTTTATATAATTATTTTTTCATCGTAACATCATATTTCCAATTTTCGTTAATCTTAAGAAATAAATACATTTTCAATCCTGACTGCAGCGTGAAGGAAATTGTTTTGCATCTTGTTTTCACAAACGTGTTTTCATTATATTTACACTGTATTTAGAGCCATAGACGCTAATTTACAAACATGGTTTTGAACCAACAACATATAGTACACAACAGTCATTAGATAGAATTTAATTTCTTTGGGAATGGGGTAGTATTTCTTAGAATCAAATTTCGATTAATCGACCTTTGCACCTAGGCCTCCACAACACTTATATCCATATATAGGTATTATACAACAAAAAAAAAAACAATAGTTATACAATATACTTGTACAACAGGCAACATCCTATAGGCAGTTTACAACAACAAAAAAAAGTTTCTGAATGTCAGGATCTACTGTAACAGCTTCTTCAATTCCATACAAATGTTAAGCTAATGTCATGTTGTTGATCCCAACTCCATATTTATAATTTATTTTTTCTTTGAAACAAGGATCACCCTCATCATTTCGATAAACTAGAGAAATATCGGACATCTATGGAGACATTTTTCAATAAAGTCACCTCTTAACTTTTCAGACTGATTTAACACCACAACAAAAAATCTCTGAATGACATTTGGAGGGTTACTATTAATCGAAATGAAGATTGCAGTAGTTGATCTGTTCAACTCAACTCTTCTGGGGAAGAAGGGAAAGTTACTACTACGAGTACACTTCAGTAATGAGCAGAGAGAGTAGTGAATGATCAATTATAACTGCTTACTAAGGCTGTACCTCAAGTGCCGCACCACAAATAACAACTCAGATTCTGCCTGTTCCCATCATTACCCAGTTTGCACATGCAAAGGCACCAAATTGTTGATTTTAATCTTGATTTTATTTTGGAATATAAATTTCGGGGGAAATGGGACAGTGAAAGTACCTACTTGTCCCCATTTGAATCATCTTCATAGAAAATTAAAGGAGAGGTTGGATATCAATTTGTGCATCCATCAAACATGTACTATTATCGAGATTTTCATTATGCTTTTGAATATTTCTCATCACTTTTTTATAGTGAGTAATAGAGACAAGTCTTTTTGGATTGAAATCCACACAAAAATACAAATAGATAAGTTATCTCCTGTAACCAGATGTGTTACCAATGACCCACAGAGATGGTTATGAACATTTAGTGCTGTACCTAGCAATGCTCAAATTCAAGTTTGATAGTCTCCACGATGAAGGATAGTGTGTTTGAATGTGTGCACAACAGAGCTAACAGTCCAACTACACCTAAAAAGGAAGGGTGAGTCAGCAAGCAGTATTATATTACCCTGCAACATTCAACACATGCAATCGAATTACCTCACGAGAATTGTCCATGAAAATTATTTACGAGAGCATAGCAGGTATAATTGAGATGTTGATTAGTGGCAAATAATGATCCAGTCCTAGATATGCAATATGTATTGAACATAGTTATCACACAGTCACAATTTATACTTCAGAAGACTCTAGCCCAAGTTTGTTTTATAATTTTGTAGATTAATGGATGCATTTAGCCTTCAGGTAATATTGTCGAATATTGAACTTCTTTCAAGAGTCAACTTCCAAAGTGTTAAAGGAGCAACGTAGCATGTCAGTTACAATTCACATTATTAGGTGAATTTATAAGACCACCAAGAGTTGTTATCCTATTTACTGTAGACACTAATATAGTCCTAATCAATGGATAGTTCATCATTTTGATTTGATTTTAATACATTTGAGCTCGGCTTTCCTAGTTTCAAAGTACACACATAAAAAATACGGGGCAGGAATAATCCTAATTATTAAATAAAATTGGTGTATCAGAAACTGAATTTATTGGCCAGCAATAGAATGAAACTGCTGGTTTAGTTCTCAAGTTGAAGGTTGAAATCAATCACCCAATTAAATGTGATTACAGAATCTGGAAAATAAGTGAAAATAAAAATATCACTGAACCAAATATGAACAGATTTAAACAGGTGGGCACGTTAGAGCATATTGTTATGATGTGTCCAACTTTCTCGATGCCACGTAAAAGACTGTTGGACGATTTGACTCTGCTCCTCCACTCTCCATTTTGCTACAGTGACATACTGCGAGCTGAATCGGTTCTCCATAGACTTTACGAGTTTGTAGTGGAAATAGGTAAAGACATTTAAAACATAAATAAGAAATAAATGTAATAATGTATTATATTATGGCTGTATATAAATTTATAATGCCAATAAAAAAAAATTAAAAAAAAAAAAAAACAGGAATGAAATTCCAGTTTTTCATTTAATCAGCTTCTTGCTTTTACAATGATGAATTTATTTTATCAGTGGAGGTACCCTGATGATTCAATCTCACAAGTCACGGCAATAAATTGTTTAGACAGTGCGTAAAAAGATCCCTCGACATGAGCAACCAAAATCAATCTATGTTTATTGAGCCAACTTAATAATAATTTATGTGCATTCAGAGTTTCACAAGAACATGATGGCACATCCCAAAAAGGTGGGAAGTACTTGAAAATGTTCATTGAGATCAGTAAAATGGAAACAAGTAATAACAATAGCAATAAATAATTAATACCAACAGCCATGAAGAAACAGTCAATTTACAGGTTAGAGTGAAGAAAACATGACTTAGATTATAAATGTATAGTGACGGAATGTGAAATCGACAGTCCATAAGACACTGAGGCAAACTTATAGTTTCTATTCAATTGAACGATTTAAATTTCAGTCAGTGCAAACACACAGGTATGTAAGAGAAACTTGTTTATCTCAATTGGTCTAATATTTAAGGGGAGGACACATTAGATCAGCAGAAAAACTCCACCGAAGTCTGTAGTGATAACAACTTATACGAAAGATGAACTTATAGAAAATTAACAAAAGGTTCTTCATTTCCATGAATGTGGAATACATACAGTTAAAATCCAATAAGTAGGACGATGTGACTCAAAGAAATACCTAATGGAATCAATAAAATTATGTTGGGAAATGTCCAAAGGAAGATGATTTCAAGACATTTTCTCTTATTCATACATGTATGCGTATCTAATGTGACATGTTTGATACTCTTACAGTTCGCAACTCTTAATTCTCTAATTAATATTACAAATCTCATATATGCACCGATTTTTAATTTTTGTTTTTGATACATACAACATTTTAAACAAAAAAGGCCTTATTTTTCACCAGGCATCAGGTACTGTTCATTATTCTTAATGCTTGTAGAAAGGAAGCATTAGGTACGTATGTTTTGTATTGCATGAGACATATTAGAGAACATGCACTCCATACACCATCAATAGTAAGTATGGATTAGGAAAATGTAACAAAATCACCATCACTAACCATTTTGCCAGGCCGAGCCCATGTGTAAACATAACCATCCTGACAAGCAGCTACAAAACAATCTTCTCTAAATGCGAGGGCAGTCAGCCGTTCATGTGCTATTTTTTTGCATACTAACGGCTCCATCAAAGGGCACTCGTCAAACCGAGGGCAACTGTTCGTTCCAATCAACCTCATAGGGTCGTCAGAAAAATTATTGCTGAAATTGAATGATGCTCCTTTTGACAGACTTCTCTTATGAGTGGTGTTTTCTTTTCTATCAAATCCAATCAACCTCTGAGTAAAGCTCGATATAGGTTCAGGAGTTTCCTTTTCTTTATTACTTGTTGAATGAGGGCTTGGTTTAGTACAATTGGAAATAGAAGACACTGAGTTACTTACAACACTAGTTCGAGTCCTAGAACTTGGTTTTTGTCTAAGAATATCATCAGTAATGTCCCACAAGCACAACTGTGTATCTTGGCCAACCGATCCAAGTCTGTAACAAGTGTCCACTTTGTCTGCTCCTTCACCATTCCACTCAGGTAGATTTCCAAGTGTTGAAGTGTAAGAATCAAAGGCAACCACACTCACCCAACTGTGATGACCCTGACCTCGGGCAACGACTCTCCTTTCATGAAAGCTCCATACTGTAACTAGATCGTCTTCTCCACCTACAACGATGTACTTGGAATCTGGAGACCAACACACACATAAAAATCCTCCAAAGTAGCTTCGAGCACTCCCCACCAGTTCCATTGTGTCATAGTGGAAGACTCGGAGGAAACCATCTTGTGAGACAACAGCCAAGTAGGAACCACAAGGAGAAAAAGAAAACTCGTTGATACAAACTCCTTCATTTCCAACAACCCATCGGTAGAGAGGATTTCTGGTACTTTTAGTTTTACACGTGTGAATTGCATAACTCTCACCTTGCTTGAATAGCTGATAATGGGGAGCTGAAGTTCCACAAGGAAGTTCTTCATTGTATAGGTACAACTGGCCACTACTGTGTGATACCAAAAACAAATTAGCTGAATTTGGCACCCATCGTATACAAGTAACTTTGGTTTTATCTATGAGCCTCTGAAACAACAAAAAAAAAACACAAAGAAAGGCATTTAAAAAAAAAGAAAGAGGAAACCATTGAAAAAGAAGACAATCAATTATTATTTTTCCCCCTACAGTTTCTACTCTACAACCAAAACAAAGGTTTAGCATCGTGATCTATATACAAAAATGTCTGACAATTAAGTTTGAGGTATCTCATTACTTTTTTGAATAGTAAAAAGTAATATTAGTAATTTTAACGCTACCAATTTCAACACTTCAGTTTATTATTTTTTGAATAATGCGTGATTTATCTCGTAATTGTGAGGTTTGGGGGACACTTTTAGGTTCAGAAATTGAGATTATCTGCTACGGGTGAACTTCTGAGGATCTGAAACTTGTCTCATCCGGATTTGTGACCGAAATTATTTTGGAAAATGACATCCAACTTACCTACGTCAGCAAAAACCTCGAAAAACCAAGATTTTGACACATTTCTGACCAGCTTTTAGCCCACAGCATGTATGTGTGTGAGGCAATTGGGCGGGTTAGACGTTAGGAGAAACTAGACCCTTAGTGGAGTCCATGTGCGAAAGGACGGATTGTTTACAGCAATTCTACGGCCTATATGGCCCATATGGCAGGAGGACTTCGCCGATTCAGAACCTACACACCTTGAAACGTAAAATGGCAAAACCATTCTGAAAATTCTGAAATTGGTTTGGTTTGGAAATTTCTGAAATTGGTTTGGAAATTTATGAATCTGACTTGGAAAAGCTATATAGAATGTATGACTTGCTGTGATTTGAAAATTAGTCTCCGATCTAGGAGATAAAAACATTTCAGACTGATCTGCTAAAGTGCTAATGATAGCTTTGTCACTAGGATATGACATTTTATTGTGATCAAGAAAAAAAAGTCTGACGTTGATTTAAGTTTAGGTACTAATTTGATGATGTTGAAATAAAGCCATTGGAAACACTGTGATGAATTTATGGGAGTTGCTGCGAGGTAATTGTGACGAAAAATATTATTTACTAACCTTTGTTTTTTGAAATTAACATGTTGAGAATTTCATGAACTACAATTTTTTAAACAAAAATATAAATAATCAGCCGCATTTAAAAAAGATTGTGTTTCGAAGGTCCCCGAATTCATGAACGTTGCTTTCAAAAACTGAGTGGGTATCAGGTACCCAACGCGTCGCAAGGTCGTGATATACCCTCGTGTCACAGTATTGACAAAAATTTCTGGTGTAGCGGAACAGCCTAAGAACCCAAATGCCCGTTGTCAAAACAAGATTCTTCCCTCGATTCGATATCTATAACAGTCGCCCAAATGAAAGTGACTAAATTATCCTTGCCTTCACAATTTTTGTAGGAATATTATTGACTCCAATTTTGGCAGTAGTGCTGGTGGCTGTATTTTACAATTTAATAATTTATTTATTTATAAAAGTGAAGTAATTTGAAAATGAAGCTTGAAAATTATTAAACAAAGCCTAAGAGGTATTTTTGTTGGAAACGAGTTTTAGAATCAAACCTTGAAGTCAGGTGAACTTAACCTGAGACACCCTGTGTTGTGTATTGAGAATTTCGACACTGAGTTTTCTCATGTGAAGTAGCTCTTTATCTATGATTTTGCAACGTTTCAAATGATTACTATGTTGCGATGGGCAAGGCCTCCTGCTCAGGTGAGAGGGGTGTAGTGAAATATCAACTATTTAAAACTTTGAAAAATCAGAAAAAGAAAGTGTCGTAGGAAAGTGTGCGTTTAGTATCAGGGTTCTCCTGATGGGACCCAGCTTTATTTTGAAACAACAATAAATCACTTTTCCAACCCCTAAGGATACCCTGCGACAAACTACGCAGAAATCTGTTTCCAAAAAATTCCATGCACTCACCTCTTCATTGTAGAGTTTACTAAGTTCTTTTTTTATCGGATCAATGAGTTGAACTTGTCCAGTGGAGAATCCAACAAGCAGGGAAACAGATTCAGATGTCATATTGACAGTGTTGAAATCGTGGCACGTAGGATTTGTTCCTTTGTACATCTTCTTGTCAACGGGTTTGGTAAGGTCTGCAGCCTAGAAAAATATGAGTTCTCTTAGCACAACATTTCCGAAATACGGATCAAGATCGGCAGGAAGTAGAATTAAGTTTGATTTCAATTTGGTTAGAAACAAATTCCAATCACGAGAGGTCTCCTACTCAATAAACAACAGACAAACCTTCTAGGGCATTCCATGTAAATCACAAAGAACCATAAGTTATTGATGTGTCTAAACCATATTGTTCATCAATATCTCGAATTGGGACACAGTAACAAGATCATACATACCTTGACACAATTTAAATCCGTGTTATTCCCAAAAGATTACCTCACTAACACCACATTCTGCGTGGTTTATCTACCTTCCATCGTTATGAGCTATACTAGCAGGGGTTAGCTGCTGATGGGAGCATATGCACCCCATACCAATATAACAAAAACCCAATTCGAACAAACGAGCAAAATATACCTTCAGAGCTCTGGAATGCATTTCAGACCAATCAAATGGACGTTATCACATGCTACAAGGCCACCCAATATAATAGGATACGAGCGGCTAAAGCTTCCCAGGAGGCGGATAAAATGGCGAATCTGGCAACACTACTTCCAAGATTCAAGCTGCAGCCCGAATGCTCCCGAGCCTGTTTTCTTGTTTGAGCTTTAGTAAAGACTGATCATATTGGAGTATAACCCTTTCAAACAGGACGTAACTTTATCTTTTCCCAGGGATTTCTTACAATGCTTCATGTACATGCTGATTGATCATGAGGAGGCAAATAATTAGCAAGTTAAACCTCTACATCTGGGCCTTGAGGCATTTCTACCCAGCATAAAAGCAAAGCCCCAAATAATGTGAGCATCTTCTCAGCTGGATCTTCGAAGCTCAGAAGTGGTGGCCAACACAATTTTTCACCCAGGGGTGATTCACAAAAAAAGCGTAAATGGTATGTTGTTTTAGGATTCCTTCAGATATATGAGATCTTCTGTTGCACTTCTACTTTCAAAATATTTTAAATACCGATGTGCACAACAATCATGGTCAATCAATTATGTTTCTATTGATAAACCATTTTTTATTTGACGTTAGAAGCCCAATTTATCATTACCACCACCTGCAATGATCTCATTTCCATTCATTTCATCCTCCCTTAGAATGTGGGCTGCGTAAAACTTGAAAAACTTAGTTCAAACTTTACAGAAATAAAGTCACCTGTCTTCTAACATGAAATGTTTGAAATGTAATGACTATAAACTCATTTGAAAGTTTCTAACAACAAAAATCATCATTACTGCCTACCATTGGTTTTTGCCCCTCTTAGGGAAGCAAACAAGAGAACTTTGGAAGTGGGTGGCAACACTGCCACAGAGTGCGGAAGGCTTCCCAACTATCCTCTTTCCAGTTAGTTACCAGCAAGCATGAAGAGAGTCTATCATTCAGTTGCATAAATTTGTAGGTCTCATTACCACAGCTCTATCAATTTTCAATATTGAAATGAATGCCTGTTTTTAATTTATGCGTTTGGTTAACTTGAAAATGGTTATTTAAACCATGGTGTTTGAGAAATCTGAAATTTCTTGAGAAAAGGTAGGCTCACAAACTCCATATTCTCATTACCACCATCAAATCATTGTATAATTTAGAATTTTGGATTTAAAATTTTATTATATTGGTCTTAGTGATCCCTGGAAGCTTTATGCAATTTTGGAAGAAATTTGGAGATGCTTCACTGCAGTACAATTTCAGCATTGGAAGTTGCTTTTTTTGAGAATCACTCCCCTAAGAAAGGATGACTAGGCCCAGAGGCTACATTTCCACTCCTTTTTTGTCAGTGGTCTTTTACCACTTCTATCGTCATAATGTACATCACAAGATCATTGATGTATGTAGATAGTTTTGTATACAACCCAACAGTATTCCAAACTGTTGTATCACAAATAAAGCACCATGAATTTAAAACTTCATCTTGCTAATGTGGACTTTCTTTGTTTTTCGTAGAAAATCGTCTTCCAATTTGAAAATGGGGAAGTTAAACGGGAAATAAATGGGTGACAAATTTTTCAAAAAACGAAGAAGCTGTACTACTGCACATACAGTAAATAATCACAATTTTGTGATTGAAAATAAAAGGGTGGATGCAGTAACGACCGAAATTAAGTCTGACGAGTGGAAGAGAATCTCAGTAGAATTCAGTTTTCAGCAATTAGGACCAAATAGAGACTCTTGGAAGAAATTAAGATACCAAAAGAGTTGAGTTTAAAAGACATGCGTGTTTAAGTGAAAAATATTTCGTGAATTTGAGACTCGCCACATCAGGGGAATGTTCATTTGAGAATGACTGGTTTCAGTTGTGAAGCAGTAGAAGTAAATGAAAAGAATTTGTCATCCCATCTGTGTGAAAAGTGGTTTGGCCACTCACTAAACGTACGTGGTCACTGGGTAAAGACACTAACGATGTGTTCAACAAAATCCTCATCTTCAGACATAGCCTCTGGGAGGTATTCCATTTTCAATGAACAAACATAAAAACGGTTCAAGTAAAAATAATATTTCAACAACAGAAGAAACAAGATAAAAACACTTCTGCTCACTATCAACAAACAACATTAAATCAGGATGGATGTAAAATAATCAAGAGCTTACGGTAAAGAGTGAGTGTTTAACTTCAGCAGGCCAGACCCCTATCAACCCTTATCACATGTTCTGGGCAGCTATTCAGAACAGCTCCTAAAACCAGAAAAGCTAGAGAAAGAGCCTGTGGGGAGACTGATCAGAGACAGATTTCATTTGTGACGATCTTATCAGGTAACCAACATACGGTGTAGGTAGTGGATGAGGAATTTTTAGTCAATCGGACGATTTTGCCAATCTGAATTTGCAGGTTTGGTAGTGCCTTGTAGTCAATTCCATAGGAGTGACCACTAGTCTACAAGCGTTGGTGGTTCAGATGCTCTAGTACCAGAGCTCCATGAAGCCACAGAACGAATTCTTCACAAATACCTTGCGCCACGTACGACTAGATGACAACTAAAGGCAGACAGGCTGGAGTGAGAGCCAATGGGAAGACAGATCATAGCCAGCTCTCCCTACATAGCTTCAGGTAGCACCTCGGGAGCGCTCTCTCAACTCTATTCATTTTTATCTTTTTGTCAGTTCAGAACCAGACACTTTTACGAAACTAACAATCTCCAATGCACTAGAATATTTTTAATCACTTAAATCACACGAAGTTCCAAAAAATGATAATTCTCGTATAAAAATGATACTCAAGCGCCAGTCTACCAGCATGAATAGAAGGAGCAATTCATATTACGAGAGTTTAGCATCATTCAACTACCAAGCCCCTACACGAAAATGGGTAATTAATGGGGTTAATCCCAGTAGCATCAATTTGAAATAATTTATGTGCTTAAAGTGTGAAACTGACAGCACAAATAGTCAGTTTTATTTGGAACAGTATTGGGCGATTTTCGGCACCTCATTTCAAAGGGCAAGAAGAAATGAGGGAGGGGAGCTTTCGACATCGTAATTTCCACAAACATCGTGACCATCAATCGAATTCATTTGAACTTAAAGAATCGTAACGAGTTGAGGAGATGATAGTTGCCAGTGATCAATCAATCAATTATACGAAGACCAGATGATCCCAGTGGATCGGAGAAAGACGCTCTTATCTAAGGGAACTAATAATGATCTCGTGTGTCCCAACAGTAATCACAAATTATTTTCACTCTTACCGCGCTTACGAGCTCGTATATTTAAGTACTACATGTAAATAGGCTTGAGTGCCGGAAAAAAAACTAACATTTTTCACCCCTTTGTAGATGAAAACATACAGTTCTCGGCCAATATTGAAACAAATCCGGTCGCCGTTTCCATTTGGATCGGGTAGAGTGACGAATGAAACTTTGACGGATGTACTTCCCTGCATGTTAGTGTAGCCGACTCGGTTGGGTCGGGAATATTCTGAAAGTGTCATCAGTTTGTAAGTTCCCTCTCGAGTCATGAATTGAGTTTTGAGCTCTTCCTTCCCGCCGCTGTCGACGGTCATAGCCATATTTCTTGGAACGAGGTTGAAAAGCGAAAACCGCGACCGCGATTTAACAATTTCCAAGTTCGCACCGGATTCCAATGACTCACCGACAGACGAGAAAGCAAGACAAGAACAAATTTATAAACGAAATACGAAAAAACTCCGGACACCGTCTTCTACCGATGTCAACCCTCGTCTTCTTCATCTTAACTCAAAAATGTCTTCGATTCAAGATCCATGACAGACACACGATAACCATTGGTAGAAGCTGGTTATTGAAGTAAGCTATTCATATTAGCGCTTCTAGTGACGAAAAGACAACTTTGAGATTCCACGCTCCATTTTTGATGCCCTGTATGAACTGATTTGACATGTTTCTTATCACCCAATCTCACTGGTATGTTGCCCATTTCATCGCGGATCGCAGTCTTCAAGAGTCTGTGTATACTTGATGAGGACTCATGACCAAGTAAACCCACAAAAATGAATATCACAGGGTTAAATCAAGTGATCCTGGAGACAGGGCCGAAATTATTCTGGAAGTAAAGTTGCTTTTTCAATAATTGAAAATTATTAGTAAACTAGACAAATTTGGAAAAATAAATGGAAATATTGATTTATTTATCGATAAATGAATTAAATGAATTATTTTTAATTTAATTTTATAGATATAGATATTAGGATTTTATAACAAATAAAATAGAAGTTTTGGAATAACACTACAGAGGTTGCACAGCGCCACCATCGCTTTTGAATGTAAGGCTAAAATAAAAATCCTTTCATCCCTGCCAAAATTGTATTAAATACTTGTTTAATTCATTGTACTTAATTAAAAATAGTTCTTGCGATGGGACCCCCCGCCAAAAGGCGACAGGAAAAAGTGAGACAAAAGTAGCGCGTATTTTTATAATGATTTTCACTTACAACCAATCTTTGCTATTTTTCTTCGCTCAAAAATTTATCATCGCTCTTTGGAATGCTGTGAATTTATTTGACACCAGTATTCCCACATCCCACGCTGCCAGTTTTTTCCACCTCCTTCAATTTTCGGAGAACCATTGGTTACCGTAACAACGATTTTGTTGACAAAACTTCTTATCAGAGTGAAGTTCTGCTTAGTTACCTACGATTTTCAGTTACAACCAGCTCTCTGGAAAGATTCAGGATAGATTGGAAAAGTTCCAGGCCAGTTGCCAGGGTCAGATCTTTAACCTTCATGCGTTCGCGCCAACATGAGTCACACCGGCGCTCGCGCGGCTGTCTGTTGACCGACTTATTTGTGAATGATTATCTTGCTTTTGAACCGATAATATGGTTTAAATTCTACTTAGTCCATTGTTTCGGAATACAAAAGTGAGACATCCCTAAAATGTTGCCGTTCAAAAAACACATTTTTCATCGCAAAAAATTCTTCATCTTTAAAATAACATAGCCGTTAATTGTCACAAAAATGAATGTTACATGAATCAAGTAACTCACAAAAGCGCGATGTATCAAAAAGGCTATTTGGACTATAGTTGCTTTTTCATAATTTTTGTTCTAAAAATGTCATTTTTTCAATCTAACTAATGGAAACTAGAAAAATCATTAGCTATTAAAGAATTATTTTTAATTATAATTTTACAGATAAAATTCTTGAAAATGATAAGATACAAAAAAATTAAAACACTACAGATGGCATAGTTACAGTTTTATTCCAGTCTTGGAGGGTTGTTCAGTCTAAAATGTAATCCTTTCGTTCCTGAACGAAAAATGTATTAAATACTTTTTCGTTTTCATTTGGGTGAATTAGAAAAGAGGGCGAGAGAGGCAAAATAGGCAAATTAAGTTGCTAAACTAAGTGAGACAAAATAAAAATTTTTTACTGATAGAGGTACCCACTTACAAAACAATCTTTTATTTTTGAAAGATATTGATTTTAGTTATAAACTATAGCTCTTTATAATTGCTTAGATTGAAAAAATTTTTTGACACAAAAGTTTGAAACATCCCAGGCTGCCGGCTTTCCTGACCTCCTCACTCATGGATACTATTCAACTACAACTGTACTACGTTTTGTAGACAAAACTTCTTATTGACCTCAAGGTGGCTTAGTTACCTCGGATTAACTAGAGTTACAACCAGCTCATCTGGAAAGATTCAGGATAGATTGGAAAAGTTCCAGGCCAGTTGCCAGGGTCAGATCTTCAAGTATATATGTTGGTTGATGTTGGTTCTTGAAAGGAAAAATCCTGAGAGAAAAATCTTTCGATTTGATAAAGGCAGCTTAACTTTTTCTCCCGGTGGGCAAACCCCCATTAACTCGCGCCACTTAAAGGGCCCTTGTGACTAATTTGTTTCCCAATTGATCCAAGCAAGTGAAGTACAAATGGAGCTCGTTTTAAGGCTAATGTAAGAATACATTTAGGAGGTATGAATTTGCCGAATTTAGATAATGTTCCTATGGCTACATCCTATCTTGTTTAATAATGTGCAGTGGTTTTTATTCGTCTTTTCGACGACTAGATTTGTTTCCGCCTTTACCAAACGCTTCTCTTCTGATTACCCTGAAATTATAGATAGGGTTCTATAGGTGATGAACGATTGGCGTTGCCCTGACACTAGCGATGTTCATCGTGATAAAATAAAAGATACACGGAAACATACTCTAGCGTCCATGTAACTCATACCTCAAGCTTTCTCTCTGTGATATTTGGCTTCTCTATTCTTCTGATAAGACATTGGGCGTTTGCAAGGGAATGCGTATGGTCAGTAACTGGTGGTGGTTGTCAAAACTAAAGGGTTGAGTGCGAAAGCCAACAGTTGATAACGTGACGGCGACGAGGGAGAGGTGCGCTTTGTGTGAGGTGACCAATCTCATAGGTAGTCATTTGATCCTTTTGTAGTTCCGAGAACGATTTCCGTGGCCCTCTACTCCGGTACTTTCGTCCACGGCTGTCTCTGCCAGAGAAGTGGTTGGGACTCCTCAACCCGTCGTTTATTGTCCAGTAGTTTTGTGGAAGCGCTGATATAGGAGAACGGGGTATCCCTTTGTGCTGCAATTCCAAACAATAGAACTTCTTTGACTTTTTGGTGGTGGTGATGTGCCCAACCTCTCGTTTTCCCCATCGGCCAGAAAGCTCGCTCTGACGTACTCCGTCCGATCGGCAAAGTCGCCACCCCGAGCTGCTCGTCATGCTCGCTCCCTCTGCCCAAGTCCCCGGGTCGCCTTGGTTCACCAGCTGGCAAATCAAGCGTCTTGCTCCTGCCTACTAGCAACGTTGCACCTCCTGGAAATCTGCACTTTCTGTGATCTTTTTAAAAACAGTGAATGACTTCCTTCCTAGAATTTGCCTATGACCTTCCTTATTTATTAAAACTGAAATTCGAGTTCGGGCCCGTCCATTGACTCAGCTAGTCTTGCAGTATGCCTGTCCAAATACTAGTGCCCTCGTTTCCTAGCACGTCCCTATTCTTGGGTGCACAGTGAGTCCTCTAGTGCCGACTTGGAATCGCCCAAGCCCTACGTATTTCTTCGTTACACTTCTACGTTTCATCGCTTCATCCATTCCTCCTGGTAAGCCACCTTCGAATATCTGTTTTAAAATTTCATTTACATCACAAAGGATTATCCCAATTTCAATAACATAGTTGTGGTTGGTTAATGCTCATTCTTTTCAGTGGGCATGCCACGTTTTGTATGATATTCCTGAAATGATTTGCTACTTGAACTCATAGAAATAGGGGTGTACGCTTATATGTCTTTAGTCAACAACCAATTCAACTCATTAGCCGAATTTGAAATTGCGTTGTTAAAACACATTGTTCCTGGTTGAAAGCGACTTTGTGTACGACCTCATTTTTCGTTTTTTATTTCCAAAGATGTTATGTAACATTTTTTGGCTCATTATTTTCAATAATAAAAATAATTCAGAGTCTCGTGACTTCGTAAACGTTTCATAAACCCTTCTCAAATTTCCGTCCTACATAGCGCGTACAAGGCCTTAGAATTGTAAAAAATCCGTTGTTTCAAACATGGACTCCATTTGCAGTCTAGTTGGTCCTAACTTCAAGCCACCTCGATCGCCTCAAACGCATTAGTGCTATTTTTTTGCTTCGGACCGAACCATTCTGTTGAGCCGGGATTTGTGATGGATATGGTTAGTTGGCCCTTCCAGAATCTTGAATCCGTTGCCTTGGGAGATGAATCAGATGCCTTCAAGCGTCTGGGCCATCCTCTGAGCGTGGTGGGTATTACTGAATCCAGCTCAATGGAAGGGGCAAGTATACCATTCTATCACCTCACATGCTCACATGAGCGTGGGTACAACCACTGGATCTCTATTTTTGACAGTCCTCACGCCCCTATTTCCTCGCAATGTCCCACAGGCTGGATGCCTTTATCCAAATTCTCTTAATTAAGTATTATATCTCCCATACTTGCGATCCATTCCTCTAATCAGTCCCCCCCTTCTCAAAGCTCTGGGAGTGTGATGGATATTTTTAGTTGGCTCTTCCCGATTCTTGAATCCGTCGCCTTGGGCGATGAATCAGACCGCTTAAAGGCGTCTGGGCCATCCTCTGAGCGTGGCTGTCATAACCGTATTCAGCTCAATGGAAGGGGCAACTATACCATTTCATCACTTCACAGACATATTTGTTTAGAACGGCAGTGTAGTTGGGCGAAGACAACAGTTTTTGTTCAGGTCATTAAACTCGAATAGTGGTGAGTTGGACTTCAGTCTTTATCAATTAAATGGTGCGATAATTAAGGTTAACTATGTGAGAGCAAATTACATTTTAAGTTATTTGGATCGGAGTTTCCTGATAGAAGTCGCGGCCTTCTTTGGCATTCAATCAGAGGTATCATCCCCCCTTGTTTCCTTTGTTTTAAGCAGTGGAGAGATCTTGGTCACCATTCAAATCCACGTAAAAACTTGCGCAGAACTTGTCTTCCAGCACATTCCAGAACCCTTAATTTCGCCTAAAAAACACGTTCGACGGGCGCACGGGATTTTCTCCCATACTGGCCTGGAGTAAATTAAAATTTGAGGACACCGTTGGAAAGCCACGCTTCCTGGCCAACTTTTCAAGTAACTGTACAAAATGTTCATTTAAGAGCATTAGGTTTTACAGGTGATTGGAAAAACCAGTTATTTCCCGGATTTGCCACATTTTTCACTTTGGGCTAATTTTTTACCCACTAAACCCTAACAGTAAGTTTGGCATCAGTAAGATAGGTAGGTGCTGTACCTTGAGCCACTTTTTGCATTTTGATTTTTCCTGGAGGTAATTATGGTCCGATCAATTCGGTTTTGGTCTAAATCAGTCCAGAAACAAGTTGGCTTCAGAAACTAATTTTCATAATATTTAAATCAGCATTCATCTGTACATATTACCCAATTTCCCCAAGACCCTCCAAACTGGCTCATGGTACAAACATGGTTGTACCTGGAGCCATCTGTGGATGTACCTTGAGCCACATATACGATTAGTAGTAATTCGAGCAGTTTCTCAGGTTCAGCAGGAAAGTTAAACGTGACTTACTAAAAACCTTTTTTTTTATTGTCACAGATGCAAATAGGAACTATTAAATGTCATTCATTTCAGGTGAGATCTCACTAAAACTTAGGAAAAATTTTGATATAATAATTAGGACTGAACTATTTTGAAAAGCTGACTTAGGTTTATCGATTGACTTAGATAGGATGTCATTCATTTGAGGTGAGATTTTACTAAAACTTAGGAAAAATATTAATATAATCATTATGGACTGAACTAGGTATGATATTTTGAAAAGCTCAGTCTTGAAATATTGACTTAGGTCTATCAATTGACTTAGGTAGAATGAACATTTCAATGAAATCAGGATGCTCAGAGATCGAAAAAAAAGGAGGAAGTGCCTTAAAATGTCAGGCTGAGTTCATTGGAAGGAACCTTAATTTTCTTAAATCACTTGTTGAGATCGAGTTCGGCCCTACATCACATGCATTCCGTTGAATTAAAGTCCAAAAGTAATTTCTCCCCTCCTACTTATGCCTTTTGATGTTCAGTTTACTCCGAGGCATCTGCAATATACAGATTCAAACCATAAAACTCCTATCACCATCAACTCACCTCCGAACAAAGCTATGTATATATGGTTATATGGCTCATGGTACAAACACAAAAGTGGCTCTAGGTACAAACGAGTATATCATACATGAAAAACAGCCTGGATGACCAAATGTCAATGTTTTGATGGAGAGTGACTTGATTAAATTTTAAATAAGATACTACACTACAGAGATCAGGATTAATCACCTTAAATTTGTTCTTACTTTGGTGGTAATCACTTCCTCAGCTGCCTCAGAAAATTACATCACAACACCGCGAAAACGTTATAACCTAACAGTTGGATAATAGTCTTGCCATCAGCTGTGAAATAGTATTCCTACTTTTTGGTGATGTGTGGGCTCGTGGATTATGGGAAAATAATATTTTCCTCCTTACTCCAAACTCAGAAAGTTACGGGTGGCTCCAAGTACAAGCATGTGCAAGGTACAGCACCTTACCCTAATTTAATGCTCTTTCCAACGATATCCTCAAATTTGAGATTCTTTGGAAAATGAGGAAGTTATTCCTAGCTGTTTTTGTGACGGAAAGTCGGAAACATGAAAAAAATCTTAGACCGTGTGTAACTCGGAAACGTAGCCTCTACCAAAATATTTCCATGTGGCACTTCTTGTCGCAAATCAGTTGCAGAATCCATCCCTAGCCGGATGTCCACCCTTAAGTGGGACACCCTGTATAATATACAAAATCAAATCATATTATGTACACAGTAAGCTGTTTAATCCTTGGAAATGTCATCAAAACCGGAAAATAACGGTAGAGGTCATGGTTGATAGGATTTTGTTGAAACCTCTGAGGTTTGTTGCACAATTAGACTAAAATTAGGGTCGAACAAAAAAATAATCACCCCAATCGGTTGAGAATTTCGGGATAGGCAGCGTCGACATTCGTCGCACACTCAAACACACTACACTTACAGTTTTTTTTTTTTTTTTCCTGCAGATTCGGTCTGGGAATGGTCTGAAACAGAGTTGTGTTCAGTTATATTTGTTTCCCATGTATGGGTAGTCCCTCCAATCAATTCTAATAGGCTTCCCTCTACTGTCGATGTCTCAAGTTCAAAGGAACATCCTATAAAACCCTAAGCATTGGGGAGTTGAGGCGTATGCATGAAAAAATATCAAAGTTTAATCAAATTAACGACACATTGATATCATTATTATTATATTGATACTAGTTTAATGGCTCTGCTACGCAGGTTAAAAAGAAATAGGTGAATGACACTATGAGGGAGTATAATAACAATATGCAAAGTCAAAAAATCGTATATCCCAAATCCCCGAGGAGAGGACCACGTCCCTTGCCCTGGGAGACGCTTACCCCCGCTGGGGCCCTCCTTCCTTCACTGGCGGGATCGGGGAGCAGGTCGGTTGCCCTGGGAGACGGGGGCGAGAATTCCACCCGCCCAGCGTTACCACCCCCTGAAACGTCGATATACTCTGATAAGCTCGTCTTTATATAATGTGATAGAGGAGGATAATTAAATTGATGTATGCACCCATGAGACAATTTTATTAAACTGAAAAAAAAAAAAGATTTTGGTTTATTATTTCCAATAATAAGCCTTTGCAATCGTATAGCAAACATTTGTTTAGCCTCGAAATTTGTCACTTTACGTTTCAAGGTGCGTAGATCCCAAATCTGAAATGGCCTACCGCCATATGGGTCGCTAAGGCTTTTAATTTGTTCCAACTTTTAACCAACAACTTAAGTTATCGGGGTTTTTACCGTCACAGGCAAACGCAATGTCGGTTTCTCGTCGATTCGGAGGAAAAATTAACTGGGACAGGTTTCAGACCCGTAGAACTCCAACCAGAACAAATAATCGCAATTTAAGAACCTAAAGTGATTCCCCAAACCTCACAATAAAAAGGGAAATTCAATTAACATTTACTCACACTAAAGTAATGTTTGGGGAAATTCACAAAGAAGTGTGCATTTTTGTTAAATTCACAAAAAATCTGATTAATTCTACATTCGTATTCTTATTTATATTTCGCGATTTATGAATTTCATTCTTGTTCTTATTTATGAATATGAATACGTCGCTCTCTAATTTGTAGAGGAATTCGAAATTTTGGAATAAACCTCGTTCCCAATGTTTTATTCGTTTCACTACCTGTCAATGGAGTTTCTAATTACATCCCAAACAAACTTTCATTAAGAACAGGACCAATTAATATCCAATCTTGCTCAAATAAGATTACATTCAGGAGAGTGGGTACCTGCCTATCTCAATGAAGAGACTCGTTGAACAAACCACATTACAATGCCATTTGTTAGCGTATCAATGAAATATGGCAATTAAATTCCATTACCAACTCCCTGTTTTTTTTTTCTTTTCGCTCATGTGAACCGGCCACTTGAAATCAAACGAGCGACCCAGCAGATATTACTCGCGCATTCCTTAGAATATCTTTAAAACTCGGCCGGTCGATTACACGCATTAGCGTTAGGCTCCAGCCACTGTCTCCCTCAAGACTTGTGTCGATTAGCTTCTCAAGTGGTAATTGACAGTTGAGATAATCAAACTCGAAACTCAAGAATAATGAGGCGGTTTTCTGCATTGTTTATCTGTTTTCTTTCATCAGCTCGCTAGAAGTTGGTTTTAAATGGTGTAAAGCGCGAGAAAACCTCACTCGCTACAGTTTTCGTCTAATTTCGGTGAAATGTGCTGGTAGGTTGCAGATCATTGGCGGCTCCTGCCCTGAAACCCAGGGGGCGCACCGAGACCGTAACAGACAAACACAAAGGGAACGTGAGACAAAAATGAGCTTTTCTCACCCAATTACAATTTTCAACAACCAATATGCGAAAAAGATCAATCTTGTCCGCTTTCTTGGCTTCAAATCGTGAAAGAAACGACTCAATCCTACCTTTGAAAGAAGTTCACTAATAAGTATGTAAATACCTTTAAAAAAAATTAAACTTTGAAGTGATTGTCAAACTTCAGAAAACCGTGTTTTGCAACAGTTGAAATTCATATCTGCCCAGCAAGAACCTTCTTGTAGGTGAAAGCCCAATTCCATCTTTAACTCAAGCTTAATTCCTATTGCAGCAAAGAAGACAAGGGAAGCAGAAAAGGTTATTACTTACCTCACATATACAGAGCCAATCAACCTTTTTGTAGTAATGAGGGTTGAACTTACAAATCGTGGAACGATTTCTGCTATCCTTAGAGGTTTGTTGCAGTCCTGTCAATACTGGCTGTGGGTGTCCTGCTTTTCGAAAAATCAGTCTTTGCTCCATTGACAATTTTTGACAATTGACAAAAATCCATTACTGGACTGACAGTGAGGGGGGTATATCAAGAGATGTGTCCCCCTCACCCTTTGTGTCGGGGTCTCCATCGTGGCATGCCGACTAAAAAACACCGTTCCTCTCGTCTTTTAGGACTGTCCCGGGACTGCTTTTTGGCATTACTTCGGGACAGCCCCCTTTTTAACCTCATGAGGGTCCTCCTGGTCTTCACTACTTCCACTCTGGCTCATTCCCAGCTTCTGTTCACTTCCTTTTCTTTGAGCACCATAGTGATATATGTGCTGACTGCACTCCAGTTCTCCGCAGACTGTATCATCTTTTCTATTACAGTTCCATTGACAATTTAGCAAACTCACGTTTTGTAGCACTTACTGTCTTCATCGCGTATTAAATACGCGATGACTGTAAATTTCACAGTTAACGCAGTTCAGTCACAAGATTTGGGGGCAATCAACTGATGATAGGATAAGAGTGTGTTTTGGTAATTCTAGTACATTTAATTGGGTGAGTGGACACCTATGCGTGCTCCTGTGTAAGCTCTTTGACATTTTGCGCGCTCTTATTGGTTCATTCTTTGGACTGGATCCAATCAACGCTGTGTTCCCCATCCATTCTGGGCACAGACGGAGTTACACTCCCGAACAGCAAACCCCTAACCCCCCTCACCAAGCTCATGACTCCACCATCCTCTCACACATCCTGAGGCTCTGTTTGGCTCATAGATTTGAAACTTCTGCTCTTCAATGAGGATTCATGGGAAAAAGTTGTAAAATAGTATGATAATATTATTATCAGATACTTCTTTCATTTTGGCCAGGGAGTGCAGATGCACCTGTGCTCCTGTCAGCAGTCGCCCCTGCTGCAGATGGTTACATTGTCCACAAATCAATACTGTGTCAATACAGGATTAAATGGTAGCGATTCACAATAAAACTAACCATTCCGTCTGTATTGACGGCTTACCTACAATTTCAGTTACCTCATTGTCACCTAAGATTCTGGAACACTATTTCCATGCAGATAACAGAAGTGAGGGGTTTCCAGCTAACGAATCCTGCATATCAGATTTTTCAATTTTCGGACTTCATGTTCGGATCCCATGTAGCAATTTTTAGCTCAAAATTCCGTTCCTCTCAAGCGGGAATCACGATGCAAGAACGGTGAAAACAGTGCTATACTGGGAACTGGATATACTTCATGGATAAGTTTATCCTCAAGACCGAAAGACGTAAGGATCCAATTCTTCGTAATTTTTCACGTTGAATAGAATAGTAACACTTTCAGACCTCTCTGATGGAAAATTAATGTTTTCCAGAATGTTTTATTAAATTAAGGGTCAGACGGCATTCCAGGCTTAAAATTTTAAACCTAAATCGCTCGTAACCTGCCCAGCAGCATTTAGACCATACTTATAGGTACGTAGCTCTTAAATTATTTGGTGGTAGGCACTGAATTTTCTTTCCAAGTTTTGGTCGCAAACTCAGGCTTCGAAGCCATCTACCTTTTATCCAGTCATAATTTTTTGATTCGTGATAGCCGTTCTGCTCTTCGTTTGGAAAGAAAGCTCCATATTTTTATTTCAGTGGTTAGTGATAACTCTAGGAGGGCTGAATTGAAGAATTGCAGGTATCATAATAAATAATAAAATAAAATGAGAATAAGTTAAGAATAATACTGTTATATTACGAATGATAAGTTGCCCAAGTGAATGTAGGAATGTTTAATGAAGGACGGATTGGTCGATGATTATAGTTTTTGCACCTGAACTGTATTAAAATCAACCATTTTGAACTCCACACTTCTTAACGGCAATTGGCTGTAGGGTTGGAGATGGTAGTTGGGATGACGCTGCATAGAGACAAACGGTTCACTTAATTTCTGATTAAAATACTTAACCAAGCGTTAACGTATTTTTCACACACGAATCTGTTTAAATTATGAGCTATTTAGTTTAGCTAACAAACTGTTTGCCAAGTGTCTCGAGTTCAATGGGTCATAAATGGGAGATTACGCACGAGTTTTGTCTGGCTCAGGGATTTTGAACCGCCGTGCTTCAAATTACAGCTAGTTTTTTGTCGTCTGTTTTCATCTAACACCTCGCATCCAGGCTCAAGTTGACATTATTTTTTTTTTCGTGGCAAAAGTATAAACTTTACAGCAGTAATTGAAAACCTGGGAGGTTGAAATTTATTGAAATGGATCTCGACCAAACCCAACGAAAACGCTCTTATTAATCGTCTAAGACAATTTCATCCGCTTCATTTGAATCTTTCAAGTGAAATAACCCGATGAAACCATGACTTACTTTCCGTATGTCATCATAGAAGAGAGATTTACAAACTATACAAAAAAGGACAAAACAAGGCTAAAAACCGTTAAATTTGTATTTATTTTGCAGAATATTACTCAAAATCAACCATACTTAGGTCAATTAAAAATTGAAGCTTAACCTTGAGCTGAAAATTATTATTGTACTTAAACTTGATTAAAATTACCAAACAAATCCATTAAGATGCAATCATCCTAATTACAAAAACCTCTGCCAAGTGGGTGTGGCACATAGCTTCCTCGTATCCATAACATGACTGTATAGATCATTGAAAATTATTATTGACTAAAGAACTTCGTTCAATTAGGCGAAGTAAATATTGAATTATAGTAAATTTATTGTTATGCAAGAGCATAACTTGAGAAAATAAAGGTAGGCATGTTCAACTATTGAACAAACTATAAAATATACCTAATAAGTCCGAACAATCCCTGAAAATTTCATCAAAATCGGTCAAGAACTCCCAGAGTTATGCTTGTGGCAAGGATTTCACTTTTGCGCATGCGTCGAGGCTACTATTGATCCTGGGGTAATAAAACTCATAGGGAACCATCTACACATCAAACCGAACAATCCCTGAAAATGTCATCGAAATTGGTCAAGAACTCCCGGAGTTATGCACGTAACAAGGATTTCACGTTTGCGCTTGCGCAGAAGCTACTATTTATCCGGGGGTCATGAAACTCATAGGGGACCATCTACACATCAAACCGAACAAACCCTGGAAATTTCATCGAAATTGGTCAAGAACTCCCGGAGTTATTCGCGTAACAAGGATTTGCGCAGAGGCTACTATTTATCCGGGGGTCATGAAACTCATAGGGGACCATCTACACATCAAACCGAACAAACCCTGGAAATTTCATCGAAATTGGTCAAGAACCCCCAAAGTTATGCGCGTAACAAGGATTTCACGTTTGCGCATGCGCAGAGGCTACTATTTATCCGGGGGTCATGAAACTCATAGGGGACCATCTACACATCAAACCGAACAAACCCTGGAAATTTCATCGAAATTGGTCAAGAACCCCCAAAGTTATGCGCGTAACAAGGATTTCACGTTTGCGCATGCGCAGAGGCTACTATTTATCCGGGGGTCATGAAACTCATAGGGGACCATCTACACATCAAACCGAACAAACCCTGGAAATTTCATCGAAATTGGTCAAGAACTCCCGGAGTTATGCTCGTAACAAGGATTTCACGTTTGCGCATGCGCAGAGGCTACTATTGATCGGGGGGTCATGAAACCTATAGGGGACCATCTACACCCTAACCCGCACGATCCCTGAAAATTTCATCGAAATCGGACTATAACTTCGTGTAGTTTTGCCCGCAACAAGGATTTGCAGACAGACACGGAACCAAAATTGTTCAGAAAGGTCTAAAACGCAAAATGCGCAAAAGTGGAATTTTTGATTTTGGAGACAAAAAAATTTTCACATTCCGAAAGTGAAAACAATGCTTCAGCTACTTTAGTAGACTCGGAAGCAAAATATAATAGTAACCTTTGTATGAATAGAAGGTTATTTTTGTGAACAAGGTTTTTCGCAAAAAAAAAGAATACCTATTGGTTTACAGTATGTTCTCCAATGTAACCTAAATCTAATTAAGTACATAATTTTTGGAAATTCGCTCATGTGATTGTGCTGCATGGCTCGAACTTTCCTTCAGTTTGAAATGTTCAAAATCAGCGGTTGAAAGAATGGTTTCGTAGCCCATTCTGCTCTCTCCAGCTCTTCTCCTTTTGGTATTCAATAATCTTCAATAATAATCCTGTGTGATCGAGTAGGAACAATTTTGTATAACCCCCCACCATCAAATTTTTTCATTTTACCTTCCAAGGTGACTGGATACCAAATCTGCAATATCTGCTGACCGCTGTAGGGGTCATAAAAATCCTTGGAATTGCGTGAAACAGCCGTTCTTTTGCACATGGACTCCACTTAGAGTGTTTCACCAAATATACGAGCCAGCCCGATCGCCTCACACTAGGGTTGGGATATCGGTGCCCAAATACCGATTATGGCATCAAAACCAAACCAACACTCAAAAATGCATTAGTCTGCAAAAGAATAGTGATCAGGCTCACTTTGCAAAAAAGTAATTTTATTAGGGTATCCCCCTGAACACGGAGATAAACAGACGCTGGTAACCTTTGTTACTTGGTTGTTGATCTCTTCTTCCCGTTGTCGGACTATATATGTAGCTGGCGGAGAGATTAAACACGAAGGTTCAAAGGGAACTTACTGTCAGACGTTTCGCGGCTATCCTTTATCAATGACGATGCGTTATATATATATAAAGACAGAATTTTCGTCTCGTAGCCAGTTCGTCGTCTCTGATGAAGGATTGGGAACAAATTAGGGTGTAATTGGGTGCAATTCCATAACTGTTCAACCAAAGAATATTCAGTTGGTTTTTTCTTCCACAAAATGACGGTAGGTTATTCTGTTTCTACACTGATTGATGGTGTAAGTGGGTGCTATTTTAGAACTGACACTATCGGGGAGGGACTATTTTACAATTACCTCCAATTTCAACGGCACAGTTGCTGTAGCGCATGCGCGAGTATACTTTTGGGTACATAGATTCAAAATCTGCGATGTTCAGCCGCCGTACGGGCAGTGAAAGGCCATAGAATTGATGTAAGAATCCTTTCTTTCCCACATGATTTCCACGCATGGCGCGCTAGGAGATTTCATTGAATAATCAAATATTACCGACAACGGGAAGAAACTCAACGTACTGACTCGTTTCATTTCCTGTTCCGTATTTGAGTACATTTCTGATTGTGCTACGTATGATACTGCACTAGCTGCTTTGAAAAACGTTTTCGATAAGTCAAAAGGCGAAGTATTCTCGCGGTTTCTAAAAGCTTTGCGTAAACAACAGACAGGAGAATGAATTGACCAATTTTACCGAGCTTTGAAGGTACCAGGTAGAGATTGCAATTTTCGAGCTGTGTCTGCAGTAACTAATAGGGACGATTGCATTAGAGATGCCTTCATTAGTGGTTTAGCATCCACAGAAATACGCCAGTGACTCTTAGAAAATCAAACACTGTCTTTGGCGGAGGCCTTGACCACTTCTAAAGCAATAGAATCCAGTATAAGGGCCCGAGGATGATTCGAGCGTCAGAGCTGCACCGCTCTGCAATCGGGCCCCGTATGTTGCCGTGCAAATTTGAAGAGGGACGTCACGATAGACCTAAGCGGTGAGCGACAATGAGTCGCGCCGCCTAGCGTCGAAAGCACCGCCAAACCCTGCCCGATTACTCGTACCCGAGTACGACGCTCAGACGAGTTATGCTCTTCCCACGGAAGTAAACCGATTCTTTTCTTCTCCAGTCTGCCCTTCAGTCTATTTAGATTAAAATCAAACGTCGGTATGCTCATCCGAATGTACGGGAAAAAAACGTTCTGAATCTTCTTTCAACTGTTTGATGAGATGGTGGTACTCTCCATAAATCATTCTCCTGTTAATCGGATGATCGTTTTATCCACGCTTGCACTTATCTAGCTATAGCTTCAATATCACTTATCGCTCAGGTAAAGAAAATGCTGTTGCCGATACTCTTTCTCGGATATGTGGAGCTGCAAATAGCACTAAGCTCCTTGAACTTCACGAGTCCTTATGTCATCCAGGTGTGACTAGATTCTTCCACAGGATCGGCAGACAGAACTCACATTACGGCCTTGATGAAGTTCGAAAAATTCTAGAAAATTGCCCTTTATGTGCTGAGGTCAAGCCACGATTTTTCAAGAAGCGACCTGCCACTCTGATTAAGACTACACAACCATTTGAACGTGTTAGCGTGGATTTTATGGGTCCCTCCCTTCAAATAACGGAAAGCCGTACCTTCTGACCATAATTGACGAATTTTCACGCTTTCCTTTCGCGTTTCCATGCAAGGATATGAGCTCCTCCACAGTCATCAAGTGCTATACTAAACTTTTCACTACTTTTGGTATGCCAGCCTATGTCCACTCTGATGGGGGATTGTCATTTCTTTCTCGTGAGGCAATTTCCTTCACTCAAAAGGAACAGGAACGAGTCACTCTTCCCCTCATCACCCTGAAGGCAATGGGTAAGTGGAGAAATTCAACGATACAATCTGGAAAGCCATCACTCTTGCCCTCAGAAGCAGGAATCTGAAACCCAATCAATGGGAGATGGTCCTTCCTGATGCATTACGCTCTGTGTGGTTACTTCTATGCACTATACAAACTGTTCTCCTCATGAAAGGATGTTCATACACAATCGCAGATCTTCAAATGGAAGTGCACTCCCTTCCTGGCTAAGCAACCCTGGACCCGTCTTACTGAAGAGGTTCGATCGTGCGAATAAATATCAACCACTTCGAGCGAGTGGAGTTGCTGGGGTTCAATCCAGAATATGCCATAATTCGCCACGAAAATGGAAGGAGTCAACAGTGGCTCTTCAGCACTTGGCAATAAAAACTTAGTGGATCTTGAGAGTGACCCCCTACTGGCGGAAAATCAACGAATCCGAGATTCGAATACATTGAATCCTTCTGTGGCAAATCTGGATGAGGGTCCGCAAGTTAGTGAACTGGCCCCTCAGTTGGCTCTCCTTGCTACTCGATGAATCTGGATACCCCAGCTCTCCTAGACCTTTGAGAGATCGTCGTCCTCCATCTCACCTTGCAGACTACGTATTAAAAGGAGGGGTGAATAAGGTGATTCAACTCCATGAATAATATGTTGACCGTTTTGTTACGAGGTTTTCATCTGTGTCTTATTTTCATTCGTGATGTAATTACCCAGTTGAACGTTCTAGCTGAATAAAGCCTTTTTTCCAGAAGGTTATTAGTTATTTCATTGCACAATCCATCCCATATCTGTTTCTATCAAGAACAACCTTTTCACCAATTCGCTGTTTTCCTCCAGGAAAAAAATATATAGTAATAATCACTAACAATCAGCATTTCAGCTGGGCAATCATTTTCTTTGTCTTTCGCCATGCCGTGGAATAGATAAAACTTGTACGGATGGATTGAGCTAAAAAGGTAACGTTGGTGGCATTCTGCTCCGCTTGACGCGTACTTTTCCCGATTTATTTATTTTATTTTTTATTTTATGAATCTAAAAAGTAACTATAATAAGTAAGTAAGTAAAGTAAAAAGAAAGTAATCTTTTATGGCATTGATTGGGAGGGGGGGGGGAGAGAGAATGCGATACCTACCTAATTTTGTCCAACCAAAACCACCTATGATGTCATTTCACTCGCACAAAAAAAATAATAATAAAAATCATATCTTGTGAATTTTATAATTAACGTTGTCGTTTAATTTCATTTTCCAGAGCTATGGGTCGTTATTCAGGGAAGAAATGTCGCTTGATCTCGATGTTTTGGCTGACAGCTTTTTTCTTCCTCGTCGAAATCACCATTGGATACGCCACGAATTCCATGGCCCTTGTTGCTGACAGCTTTCACATGTTGAGTGATATAGCGGCAATTATAGTCGCCTTCCTATCTGTGAAGGTAGGTCGCAAGTTAATTGAACATTCTTGTTCTTTAATAAGACAGTTTCTACTTTGTGGCTACATCTTCATTCAAATGCAATTTCCGTTGATTTATTGAAGTGGTTAGTTATGGTCGTTTATGGCTTATCTCAGAAATTACGTGCCTAGATTACGGTTCGTATTCTTGCTCCCGAGGCTACTTAAATATGCAAGCATTGTTTTTCACTTTCAAAAGAAAACAATTATTTTGTCAATACCAAAATTCACATTTTATGTTATAGTTCCGTGCTGAACAACCCGTTCCACTACTATATCCACTGACTTCTTAAAAAGGGAAAATGGGATTGATTAGGATGTACTGTGGGAGGTATTTATCCACTGGAGGTGCTTGTTTTTCATGAATACCTATTTAAAATATCTACTCGACCTTCTGGATTTTCAATAAATATGGGTGGGCTGGTTTCTCAAAACTTAAATAATCGATTATTTTACCTATCGAATAGGAGCAAGTGATAAGGCTCTAATAACGAAGAATCTTCCACCTTTGATCGTACTGAATTTTAGTTGTATACCAATCCAGTCTTGAATTTAGCTATTTATTCAATTTAATATTTTTGTTGAGCGTTTATATCGCTTGTCTTTCTTCGTAATTACATTGACCCATTTATAAAGGAAGTGAAAAAACTGCGTAGGTTCCGGAGAATAAAATACTTGTCTGCTTGTCAGTCTATAGAGATCAAGAGAAAGCATTTACGACAAAACCCAGCTCAATGGAATCGTTCAGTCTCAAGTAAACCAAGAACACATTTTGTTACTAACATTCAATTTCCTCAAAGAAACGCAAATCTTGAAAAACGATTCATAGTTGAGACTTTTACAGCTTTAAATTTACTGAACATCCAAGCAATGCCGGAAATTGTGTTTTGTTGGATTTTTTAGCATTGAGCTGAACTGGAAGCGTTGAATATTTTCCCTCCTGTTTAATTGTTTAGCGTGATCCCAACTTTCCAATGATTTACCTATGCAATTGTGAGACCAATTGTATGAAAAACAAAGTCAAAATCTTTCACAAAATGTGTCCTTGATTTACTTGAACTGAACCATTCTGTTGAACTGGGATTTATCGTGTACTCTTTCTCTTGATATATTTAACTGAAAGTGAGAATTAGTCTTACTAGCCACGTATCTGTTAATCTGTCCACCACGAATCCGAAAATGAGTTTTTTTCGGCCATGATCCCTTAACTTTTATCAGCAGTTCGAGGATCAACCAAAAAATTATAGACCTCGGCTCCGAAAGAGGAAAATCGGTAGATGTTGCTAATAACTTTGGTGGACACGTATTGCCAATCATTGATAATTTTAATTGCTCGTCTAAATGGGGCTTAATGACGACCGAATAACCTTGATTAACTGCCTGTTTCAACAGTTTTTCAACTAATTTGAAATATACGGATAACCTGAAAAAAAATTCGTTCAAACTATGTAGAAACGGGCAGCTAATCAAAATTATCCCATCATCGTTAGAAGTTATAGATTACATAAAACAATTTTGTTGAATCGATTAGTAGCTCAATAGTTATAGCAAGAACCGTACGACATGTTCTCATCAAATTAAATTATTGTGACATCCTCCCAAAAACTTCCTATCACATTGACTGCCGTTGAATTAGAACATTTTCTACTTGATTTCAGGGTTGGGCTCCAATGAACAGCTTAAATGAATAGCACTGCACTCTAGGAATATTGCAACAAAACTTATCTGGGACCTGCATGCTTGTGCACCTTGATAGAAAATTAAGAAATGTTTTTGTTTACTTACTAAATAAAAGACCATCGAACGACTCCATCGCCTTGGTTTGTTTACTTCACACTCAACTGCATCCAGCGAAACATTTTGCCGCCCATTTTGGATCATTGTCAATGAAGGTGGATTTGTTCGGGCGAGCATATCCTTCTTGGACTAGATACGCAATGCATTCACTGCCCATCCATTTTGGATCAGATGGATTTGGACTTTTCCCCAGCTGGGATTTCCAATGCAAACAACTTTGCGCGTTGCTAACTACCTCCTAAGAAATAGTAGAGTCGATGTGACAGATTTTTTTTTTTTTTTTTTTTCGTACATCGTTTCTGGCTGCTTTTTTCGTCATAGGTTCTGCCACATTTGATGAAATTAGTGTTTCATCCTCATAATTGATGTAGGAGATCCTAACGAATCGTTCAACTCCAGTAACTTATTTGCAAATTGTTTTTCAGCTGCTGCCTTCAATGGTATTTGACTTTACAAATCAATAGCTGCATTAGTAAACTTACTTTTTTAAATTTTTTATTTATTTTATTTTTTTCAAGATGTCTCCAAAAAAGTGGTCTAAAAACACATTTGGATGGGCAAGAGCTGAAGTCCTTGGAGCCTTGGTGAATGCTGTATTCCTTGCTGCCATTTGCTTCTCGATATCAGTTGAGGCTGTGAAACGGTATGTATTTTATACTGATTTTAATGTCTGTTGAGAAACGATCAAGTAATTACTTCCTGTTGAAAATACACATCTTCTAAGGACCCTTCATTTGATTCATCATGGAAATAGGCATTTCTAACCAAGTCTGTCTGTCTTTGGTGATTCCTTGGTAGGTCCAAAACTATAACCTACTTGCAGTAAGTATTTAGTCAGATTTTGTAGAAATACTCAGAAAGGCTGCAAGTTACCTTCTAGTTGGTCTTTTACAAATTTCATTGTAGTTGAATCAATAGTAGTGTGTGCACATTCACTAACCTGAATTCCTCATTACGTCAATTTCTTCTTATCAGTCAGTCTGATTTCGTTCAAACTAGTGGTTAGTTAGACATAGGACTGTTTTAGTTTTTCTTGTTCGGCAGAGATTTAACTATTGCCCTTTCGCAAAAATTGCCAAGAAATAATAGCCCGTACAGAAACATGAGTATCCCGATTAAACAATTTCTATTTTCTTAAAGATTGATTTTTAAACAGTATTTCGGTCTTGAAGTAAAAGCCAAACCTGGAACCAAAAATTGTTTCATGTTACTCCAAAAGTTACAGAACACTCTTCATCAGTCGCTTTGATGATTATTAAAGATTCTAGTTTAACCAAGAGTGCATTAAAAAGAACATTGAATAAAGAAAATTTATGTAATTGACTGAAAATCAAATACATTTCATCTAGCAATTTTAATATCAATAATTGTTAATCCAAGAGGGAGGTTTAAAAATGATTAACTGAAGCCCTTTATTATATAGCTCAATTAATTAGCACTGATATTCGATTGAGCTATTCACGCAGCACAACAAAATCCAGTGGTTTTTTTCGCTTGAGACGTCGGATTTCACCTTCGTTGTCCAAAACGTAGAGCATCTCCGGGTTCACGTGTTTGTGGAGGCGATGTTCATGCTTCCTTGCAAATTTTGCAATAATTTCATAGACTGTCTCTATCCTCAAACCTCGATGAATATCATCGTTTCGCCAAGTCCAACTATACTTCTCAGTATTTTATTCTGAAAGGTTTGGATTTTCTTAATATTTGATTTCTTGGCACAGCCCCAGATCTGTATCCCATAGGTCCAAATAGGGCGAAGGATCTGCTTATATATAAGCAGTTTGTTGTGAAGAGAGAGATGGGAATTCCTTCCCATTAGCCAATACATCCTTCTGTACATGATTTTAAGTTCTTCTTTCTTCTTTTCTATGTGTTTATTCCAGTTTAATTTGGAGTCAAGTGTCAAACCCAAGTATTTAACTGCTTCAGTATGCGGTATTTTATTCGAATTGATCTCAACATCCAAGATTGGGTCTTTTCGGTTAGTGAAGTTGATGTGGGCTGATTTTGATTCGTTCAGCTTCATTCTCCACATCTTGGTCCATTTACAAACCTCAGTAGTAGACGTCTGTAGTTTGCGTGTTGCAGCTTCTATATCATCTCCAACAGAGAGGATAGCCGTATCATCTGCAAAGGTGGCTACAGTTGTGCCTTCTTGTTGGGGTAAGTCCCGTGTGTACAGGAGGTAGAGTACTAAATAACACAATGAGGGAGTATAATATAACAATATTAAAAGTCAAAAAATCGTATATCCCAAATCCCCGAGGAGAGGACCACGTCGCTTGCCCTGGGAGACGTTTCCCCCCGCTGGGGCCCTCCTTCCTTCACTGGCGGGGTCGGGGGAGGGGGACAGGTTTTTGCCCTGGGAGACGGGGTCGAGCAAAAATTCCACCCGCCCAGCGTTACCAGTCCCTGAAACGTCGATATACTCTGATAAGCTGGTTTTTATATAGTGTGATTCCTCCCAACCAAGAGTGCATTTAACATTGAATAAAGAAAATTTGTAACTGAGGAACTCGAAACTTGAAAATGAAAATTGTTAATGAAGGGAGTAAAAATGATTAACTGAAGGCGCAATGGTCGACTTATGTACTAAGCATGTACTAAGCAAGACGTGGATCCTTCGGAGTGCTCCTGCAGATATATTCACGTCACTCAAGTCTTTGATGAGGATGTACAATCATGACATGGGTGGAGTATGATGGAGCTCTAATGATATAAAATTCGTCTATATTTCCCTACCTAAAACGCCCTGAAAAAGTTACTCACGGCCATACAGCTTCGTGTATTTTTTAATTAGTAGTAGCACTATTGGAGGAATTCCAGAAAAAAAATTGCACTCCAGTTAAATAACCTGCACGTGGCCCTCTAGAGAAGTGTGAAGAGGTACCTTTACTAAGATTGGTTGGAGGCATTCTGGAAGAGCAGTGACAAATAACACATTAATGCGCTTGGTGTGCTCCCCACAAAGCCAAACCAACTCCGCTCATCAAAAATTGGATGTACCCATCTCTCCCAATCATATTTTACTACTAATGATGGTGATCCGAGTTTTATTTTATTTGTTACAGAATTGTGGAAGTTGAACAAGTACGCGAACCAAAATTGATAGTTGTTGTTGGATCTTTGGGTCTTCTAGTAAATTTAATTGGACTATTCTTACTCCATGGTGAGTAAATAATTGAATTACCCTCTTTTATTGTAGAGAAGCATAATGTTTGATCAAACGTTCAGTTGGAAATTGAATTTAATGCCAAATATAACGTAATAATTACGTTATATTTATTGTTTTATTATTTAGATATTCAGATAATTTTTCCTACATTTTGGTTATTCATAAGTAATACATTCTGTCATGTCGAAAGATAGAATATTTTAATAATATAAGTGGTATGTATGTGATATTTATTTTCTATTGTCAATCATAACTCTCACTGTTAGTGTCTACAGACTGTCAATGACTATAGACCATTGAAATACTAAATATTCTAAATAAAATAAAATATTCTAAAATACTAAATAAAAAAACATTGAAATTAGAAGAGTTAGAATGAAGTAATACTACTTTTTGCAAGGATGTAACTGTATAAACTGATTTGATATTATTTTCTTTCAATTTTTTGTCTACTCTATCTAAAGTGTGCTATCTTAACCTTTCCTTTTTTCAAATAGCTGGTTTCTATACTCTTGTTTAAATCAACTTTATGGCCTACATCATATTTATTAATTTGCTACGAAGAAGATGGATATGTCTTGATTTATCTGCTAGATTTCCAAACTATCTATTGGTAGCCAACCCTTCGATTTATTTCAGAGCATGGATCTCATCATTCTCACAGCCACAATACGATTGGTCGCTCAACATCGAGACTAACTCAAATGGTGTCAGTTAACAACACTGATGATAATGAAAATGATGAGTCATTTTGCCCTCCTCCTCCTCCTTCTAATGATAAGAATATGAAAAACTCTGATCCTGAGTCCATGAACATGCGTGGTATATTCCTCCACGTACTGGCTGATGCGTTGGGATCTGTCATTGTGATAGCTTCTGCCCTTGTGAGTACCAGATTTTAATTCTCACTTCTTGCGTTTATAACACCTTTCATATAACATTTCTCATATGTTTGACTTAGAGTTATCAGATGGCAATTACGTTGTGATTAGGATTAGCATGGGAAAAAAACTTTCTGCAGGTACTTTAGAAAACTTGATAATTCCATCAGCACTAGAAGTGGACCCTGTCGTCCAAAGTCCTTCTATGACGGCTCTGTCCATCATTTATACTCCACATATGAAAGCTTTTCACACAGAGAGGTGGCCTTCTGTGCAACTGATACAAGTGCAGACTGACCGTGGCCTGACCTATTCTCAAGCTGAACCGGGCAGTAATGAGTTTTGTACCTAATCACAGGCAAGGGTATCTTTTACAGACCACCTTACTTAAATCTTTACACTTAATTTCTCTCTCTAGCTAAACGTATTATTAATCACCTTAGAGGCTTGTAGGCGTAAGTCCGAAATAATCAAAGTAATTCATCTCGATTTTTTTAAATCACAGGCATATCACAATAATTACTGGAAATTTCCAAAAGTAAGTTTCTAGTAACCAGGTTGAGGATCATGGAGAGATTTGGGGAACCATCCTCGTACAGTCTGTGTGATGTCACCTCCAAGGTGATGGTTCATCCAGTCTCATTGTTCTAAAAATAACGAAAACAACGTTAGGAATAAGTAAAAAGATCAAGTGAAGTGTCAATCGTGATAAAAACTGAAATATTGTGAAAGGTGAAAAATTTGCTCATAAACTGCATAAATAGTTTTAGAACAAAGATGGGCATAGAAAGCTCAAAAACGGTTTCTATTGTTTTTCATGCAAACTTTTGCTTCCACCAAGCTACAATTGTTAGAAGAAACTAAGCACAACTTTTAGACTGTTCAAATTGTTGTCCAAACAGGATGAAAATGAGAGTTCACCATGCTCACTCTTCAGGTCCTCCTACAAAGGTTCCTGTGATACCTACGTGTGATACTACCTTTGAGGGTGCTCTGTGGATAATTTCATTACAGTTTTTCATATGTTTGCACTGCTCAAGACTCTGGGGCTTTTGTTGGTCCGTTCTCTACTAAACTTATGATCAGTATTTTCCACAATATTAATATCAACTTTTTTTTAATGTTTATATAGGTTGTGTGGTTGACTGAGTGGGAGTTCAAGGACTACATGGATCCAGCTCTTAGTATTGTAATGGTATTTCTTATCCTACGTTCACTTTGGCCTCTTCTGAGGGACTCGTCCCTCATTTTACTTCAAACTGTGCCTACTCACATTCATGTGGATGCTATTGAGAAAAAGCTCCTTGACAAGGTTGATGGAGTTTTGGCAGTACATGAGTTTCACATTTGGCAGCTTGCTGGAGACAGAATCATTGCATCAGCCCATATAAGGTATTCATCGTGATTAATGTGTTGCTTTCTCAGATTCAATTATCAATTCAATTGCAATTCATGTCTCCATTTTCAACCCTCATAGATTTTCGTTCATGTAGTCCTAATTTTTCTGAAATAGTAGTGATTGAAATCCCACAAAAATAAAATACCTAAGGGTAATGGAAAAAATTTTAGAAGCGTAATGTATGAATTATAGATATTTGAAATGGGTTCATGAAATCCCCATTCCTTACAAAATCATTAAACATTTGCTCTGTGATGGCTGCCTGTTTGTTGGAAACTGGATCTTGCTTTTCTACTACTGCATACTGCTTCAAATTATCCATCTGACACGGCTTCTAATTTCAGCAAATTTCAGTGTTGTAGTTTTGTTTAAAAAATAAATATATATATAATGTTAACACTAGGGGCGGCTCCAGGATTTATTTTTAGGGTAGGCACAATATATGTATGTAGTTGAGACTGATTAATTATGAGCGATTTGGCTTTGAATCATTTCATTTAAATTGTTCATAATAAATTAGTCCTAAATAAAATGCACGTAAATAAATTTCGATTTATATTTAACCCCAAACACAAGCTACATCTATCCAGCTGTTGGGTCTGGAGAAAGCAGATACTATTGGTAGTCGAATCGACGAGTACCCGATCACTCCTTACCACCCTGCCGTCTGCTGAGTGAGGGGAATAGGCCGTTGGCTCGTCAGTGCCTCCAGGCATCAGTTTTGATATGCGTAGTGAAGTGAATGGTGCTGTGTAATCAGTGAATAAGATCTGTTCTAATAAACATTACTCCGTCGATTTTACTAACGTATAGGTTTAGACGTAAATGTTTAATCGTCATTCAAACGAACGTATAGACTTTACGTGGGAACATTTGTTCGTCATTTGGACTAAGGTATAGGAGAACAAGTGCAGGTTTTCAGGTGACTTGGAAAGAGATAAGTCTTGGTGATCATGAAAAGAGATAAAAAGTACAGTGAGCCAGAAGAGATATTGAGAATAATGGAAGAGATGGAGTCTGACATGGAATCAATAGTATCTGATGATGATTCGGATTGTGAAGACAATGTTGAAATTTAAGATTCAGATTCAGAAGATAGTGAGGATTATTCAGAGAGAGAGGATTGGAATTTTTTTCTTTATAGAGTGTTCATTTGTTAATATATCAACTAGTTACAACTGAGGTAATATACAGGCAACTATCTAGATATTTATTTTTTGCTTTTTCTAAGTCTCTGAGATGTAAGTATATTCCTTTGCTATCAAAATGAACAAATTATAGGAGTGTTAGTCCATTGATAATACACCACATTTCAGCTTCATTCAATAACAGCATCCAAGGTCCAATGTCCCACTTGCAACCATCACTTTTGGTCCTTTAGCATCAAGCGCGCGCACGCCCTCTTCGGGAATTATCAGATCTTGGGAGTTGTCAAGAAGTTGCAGGTTTGCATGTGAGTATATATGGCGATTTTCTTTTGAATTCGGGTTGGTATGACGGACTGGGAAATTTAGACATCAAAAAACTTGGTTTATATTACAACAAACTGCCTGGCATTGAAAAAAATTGAAATAAAGTTCCTAAGAAACATGCGTTTCTCTTTAATGACATTCAGATTCAAAAATGACTCTTTCAATTTTGAAAAAAGGGAAGAATGGAGTCTTGGTCAACCCCAGCCTTTGATGAGAAACATCCAAGTGAGAAGAAAAAATACGTTGTTCATCTACTTAAAACCCATTATGGGGATGGCTGGGCTACCGAACCTGATCTAGCATGGTTCAACGTTATCTTGCATGGGGAGCGCGTTGAGCACCAAGAAAGCCACGACGGAGAACATGTTGATGACAATGACTGCCCTTAGTGCCTATTTTGGAATGTTTTTATAACATTTTCTTCATTGAATTATTTCTCAAACCTTCGTAAGTTTATAAGCTCTTTCCTCAATACTAAATTTAAAGTTTAAAGTGATTTTTTCAAATAAAATAGTTTCTTTACAAGATCAAGGAGATTGAACCCTTTCAATATTGCCGAAATTTCACAAACAGACGGAGTTTTGCTAGAAAATAATTTGAAAATTAATGTTTTTATCAAAATGCACGGGGAGAATCCAACGAATTTACACCAAAGGGCACATATCCAAATTAAAAAGTATTGCTTGAAATTCTGCAGGGTATAGTTTCTGGTGGTATTGAAAAATTGTTGGCTTGAATAACTCCTGAAAAATTCATGTTGCTTACTTTTGCTTAATGTTACGTTATGAAAGGGGATTAACAGTAACATTAACAGTAACAGGAGGAGCCAAACTTATTGCTAGAATGAACCCATTAATGGTGGACTCTTTCAGATGACTTGTAAAGGCAGAATCATCTTTGTTGTCCCTGAAATCCTTTTCATGGTCTTTTATTCGTTCCCTACATTTCCTACCAATTTCACCACGATACTCAAGTCCAGATGAACATTTTAGTTCATATACCCCACTTCTATCCTGTCCACTTGCAGGTTATGCTGGAGTGCCTCATTTTGGAAGTGCCATGGTGCATGGCACCATTACACCAGAATACAGAATTCTGAAAACGTTGACCAATCTTTCTGTTGGTTGGAGCTGTGCAGCCAACGGCCATTGTGGATCATTAGCCTGTATATTCATCTAAGTTTCAATGTGAGCTCAGTCCTCTTCTGTTTGAGGGGTTCCATCCTCCTGAGCTTGGCATCTTGTGCCATACCTCAGTATTCGGCTTCATTCCTGTTGAGAATTGCCATGTTGTTGAGGGAAGTAGGGGTGAAGTTGATCTTCTGGTTGATAAAATCAATATGCCCCAACTTGTCCTCACTCAATTGGATCCTCAATTTTGATGTACAACGACTGATTTTGAAGATGGACTTCTTGAATTTTTATATTGACTCATTGCTGACTCCAACTGCCAGGACTACAGTGTCGACTGCAAATGTTGCTGATATGATAAACTTCTGCTAAGTCGCTGGTGTTCAGAAGTTACATGAGATATTTTAATTGGGGAACACTGCAATACCTGAGCAATTTTGAATGGACCTGCTGAGGGGTGTTTCATATTTTGTGGGTGCAGCCGCATGCTGCAGTCGATTAAGATTATGAACAGATTGGGATTCTTTAAAAGCCATGGTTTTTTTTTTTTTTTAAATAATTTTCGTGCTTCTTGTAATTATTAACCATTTTGCCTCTTGAAAAGGGTTTGTGTTGTAGTTGAGGAGAAATGGTATCTAAAATGTTGTCTAAACACTATTTCTATTGATTTGCCAGGTGCCGTAACCTTTCTGAATATATGAAAATAGCAGAGAAAGTCAAGGAATTCTTCCACAATGAAGGCATCCATTCAACTACTATCCAACCTGAATTCATTGAAGTAGACAATGTAAGTATCAATTTCGTATGTTTAACTAAAACACCTGAAGAAGCTTAATGGTTTAGTATTTCTTGTCCTGTTTAATTTTTCTATCCAAATCATTGTACAGTGTTCTTTCAAGTTAGTAATATAATTACATGAGTTAACTAAATAAATTTGTGTTAATTTAAAGTGAACAACTAACAAAATTGGGCCTTTGCTATGATTCAAAAAGTTCTAGAAGCCACGAGTTTGAAAACTTAGCGGACATTTCAGGTATACATATATATTTGCGTACCTTGTGAACAGCAAGTACAGGACTGGCCCAAGTACACTGCCCTGTCCTTTGTGCCAAACTTTATCAAAAGCTTGGGAAACGTTGAGGAAAACTGACTTTATCACTGACTGTCATGACTAATGGAGAGTGATCACATGGCAGACCATTGCTGTCTTCTGTATGAATGTAGTTACCTGAGACTCATTTTGTTACAAAAAAGTCTAGGAGATCAGGTATTTTCTGAGGATCAGTTAGCCAGTAGGTTGGCCTTCCTCCTGAGTGACAATCACGAGTTTGTTGTCCAGCTTGTAACAGTTGTATACCTTTGGGGTTGCGTACCCTTGAGCCTCAATATTCATGTTTGGCGTTGAAGTCACCACCTACTAAAAAGTGATTGCCTAGTTCTGCGAAAAGACGCATGTAGTCTTCTTTGTTTAGGGTATATGTAGGCGGGCAGTAGATTGCTGCAATATTCAGGTTGGTGTTACTTGTTCTGATCTGTACTGATACAACTTGCATTTCCATAGTTTCACTCTTAATTTCCTCCGAGTGCTTGATGTTATTCTTAATTAGAATTGCAGCCCCCCCCCCCCCCCATGTGTGACAAGCGGGATGAGTTGAATGGTAAATACTGTGCATTAAGGTAAATGAGTGTAATGTAAATAATGTTTTACATTAACATATGTCGTCCTTGTAGCATGGGATTCTGAAATTAGGCATATGTTCTTCATTATATAATATTTCTAGGTCTGTAGCACTTTTAATATTTCTTTGGAATGTTTCTAGGTCTGTAGTACTTTTAATATTTCTTTGGAATATTTCTAGGTCTGTAATACGTTTAGTATTTCTTTGGAATATTTCTAGGTCGGTAATACTTTTAACAAGACCATTAGCATTCCAGGTGGTTGGACGAAGCGATTTGCTGCCTTTCATATTGCTTTAGAGAAAAACTTTGACTTTGATTTTACCCAGTCCAGCAGATAAATGTTTATTTGCACTCGCTTGCTCTTCAAGCATTTTCAGAACCTTCCCCAGCATGTCTCCAAGGACAGCTTAGCTCCCTTTGGTTCTTTTTGTTTGACAAACTGGATACTGATATATATCTGGATACTTCAATGTTTGCAAGAGCCTATTAACTTTTAATTTTAATATTATGCTGTTCTAGCAGATAGCAGCTGATCCAGTCATGCAAACATCTGGCGATTGTGTCCTTGATTGTCCAAAAACTGACAAACCCTGCACCTTTTCTACATGCTGTGGCCCTTCGAAACAGGTACTCTCTCAATTATTTTATTGATCGAATTCGCCTCAACTCACCATTACATCATGATTCATGTGTGGGACTTATTTCAAAACAGAATTTAAAGTTTTCCCCTTTAATTTGTTCTTCTATCTCTTCAATTGATAAAGGTATAACTTCACTCGAATAGTCTTGCTACAAGTTGAGTCCTGTTTTGAATGTTTCATCACTTTGATGCTTCAATGTACATAGTATACGAAAATCTGAAGAAACTAATTAGGTAAGGGCTTGAGTGGTTTAGACATTTTTTGTTCTCCTACGTTTTGCTTACCTTTTTTCACATTTTGAAAATATTTTGGAAGAAAACAGAAGATGTGGTGTATGGGGTTACTGAGCTTCCCTACCCTAAGAGTCCTTTCTATTACGAACTCTCTCTTCATATAAAATGGCAAAGTGTAGTGGGACAGTCCATGTTTTTAACAAAGAAGCCTCTGCAAGAGATAGTTACCAATCTTCATGTATAGACTCATTTACAAAAAGAGTTCAAAATAATTTTTTATTCATTATTTTATACATTGTGGGCTGTAAATTTTGAAGCTTGCTTCAGTCTCATTATTTAGTAAACAATTAATTGATTTGAATCAAGCTTGATTTCTATGAGATTTATAAGTTGATCCAAGTGAATTTATGGTATTCTTCATATACAAAATTAAGAATTCATCTGCTTTAAGGAGTTGTCCGCAAGATCATTTCTGTTGAATATTAGCATCTTGTGCCATATGAATTAGCCAAATGTTTGTTTTCCAGGGTCGAGAAAGTCCAGTGCATGGGGAATCTCAATATTTATGCCGACAAAGAACATGTGCATCTACATTAAGCCTTCCTGCTCTTGGTGGTAGAGGTGAATTGAGCGAAATGGAGAGGGGAGCTCTCTTGGATAGCAGCCATCCAATCCAAACTGCTCGAGAAGCATGTGTTTGACATCAGTCACACCGCTCACTGTAATGAGCGTAGTAAGTTTTTTTTTTTTTTTTTTTTTTCAATTTAAATCAATTTTCAAGTATCTAACTGTATGCTAATAATTCGTTTTACTTCAAGAATGTCGTGTAATGAGCTTTAATACCCCGAGAATAACCCTGAAACTAGATAGGTTCAGGTTTATTACTTTGTCTTGGCAGTTTCAAAAAATAGGAAGAGGGATCCTTCTATGCTTATTCATCATAGTTCACAAATTTCAAGGTAACAAATAATTCTAATCAAATGTATCAATAATGAGAAAGATCAAAAACATGGAATACATTTTGAAACCTGAGTTTCAAGCAAAAATAAATTGCGGACATTGCGATTGTGTCACATAATACTCCCTAATTTCCAAAATAAAAAAAAAATTATTAAAACTTGGCACACTTTGAGAGAAAGGTACTAGGTACAGCTTTAAAATTTCGTTAAGATTGTGGGACAGAGTGAAGTACGTTAAAATTAAGCGATGAACAATATAATTTGAATAATTGGCATAATTTATCAATAAATGGTGTCTTAGCTTACAATTGACTGCATCTGCTTTGACAAACTGGCTCTGGAAAGGAAAGTAGTCTTGTAGAGGACGTTGAAAGCTCTCTTGTAGCCTCTTGAAAGAAGTGCTTTCCATTTTCCCCCACTTTTTTTAAGCACTATGATAAGTGGGGGGGGGGGGGGGCTCGCTGAGTTAGATTTTTCGTATTTTATTCATTTATAACAATCATGCAATTCATTTCTGCATTATAATTCTTGGTTAATTTATTCACCCAAAACATTACTTGATTACTTGTCATTGTGGTAGGTGATACATAAAGGCATGGAAATAGTTCAGAAAGTTCGAATCGAATTTCACGTATGCACTCAGCGCTCAAGTCACACATAGATAAAAATCGACAAAAATCCATTCCATATGCGGCTTGCTCATAACCCAACAGTTGGCTCCCACGCAATGGTAAAAAAAAACCACAACAAACGTCTTAGTGACGAGGTGTGGATGCAGGAAAAGTAGTTGCTCACCAGAATGATGCTGTCTAATTCTGAAGGTGTCAAGTTTATATGGGGTGTACCACGAGTTTTCCCCCCTCCTAAAATCGTCAAAATGGGAGTAAACAAAAAATGTTTTTTGAATCTTCATATTTCTTTCCAAGGATCTCAAATAATCATATTTGCGCCCTCCACGCAACTGCGCAACCATGCGCAATTGACACTAACTTTCTTATTTTAAATGAGAACCCCATTTTTTATTGCAGATTCAGATTCTTCCCAAGATTTTATGAAAATTTGACCCCTCAACCAATTTTTTTATTGCGCGTAACCGGTTCAGCGAGCACGCAAAGTTGCGCAACCCCAAAATTGTCAAACAGTTGATGATAGTGAACTGTAAAGTGTGGCACATAATTTTTCATTGTTTATTAACGCTGATTCCCGTGATGTCATCAGTTTTTTGATTTGACTCAATATTTGCGGAAAAATGACCGAAATTCGCGTCCGTTTTTATTCAGAATCGGATTTGCGTGTAATTTGTCAACCATTGTTTTCCGTGGAATGGAAGAAGAAGCCAAAGTTGGATTTCAAATTTGGGTTCTGCACCTCATAAAACTTGAAAACCAGAACGAAAATACCTCATAAAAATGGAAAGAGTGGTTGAAAGTGAACAATTCATTGGGATTTTTAAACTGCTATTTTTAACACACAAACGTTGTTAGAAGATAGATACGAGTATATGAGCTATATCTCAAAAACTAGAGCTTATAGCAAAAAACGGTTTCAGATTCTGATTCAGCACACTGAAATGTAATGATTTCATTTACTCAACTACTTTTGCTCTGCTAATGAGCACCTTAACAAGAATTCCATGAAAAATCGGAAGTAAAAATATTTATCTAGTCTTTGATTGAGTGGATACCTAGTTGAAGTTTGAAAAACAGAAGTTATGTACCCTTGTATCTCTTTGTTGAATATTTTTTAGTGCTTTGTGTTTAGTGAGAAGAAATACAGTTGTTTTTTCCTCATATTAGTGGTTAACATTTGAGTATAATAGTTTATTTACATTCCAGGCATTGAACTTCTTCCTCGTTTCATCCGTGAATGAAGTCCCAGGATTCAACCCAATGAATTGTTGTCTGGGATTGGAACGTCACTTGTTGGTAATCTACCATTGTGAAAACACACTTAGCATAGAACCAGTTGCATTTCCCCCTCCATAACAAAAAAAAATGTTGCCATGACCAAGATAATTTTTTCAGAATTCATATTCAACAAAACTAGAAAGCTAGAACACTCTTGAATATGTTGCAAAATCCAAAGTTTCATTTGTAATACATCCTTTGTAAACATACTGGTCTAAAGTGAACTCAGGGTAACTAGGACTTCTTTTTATTTATAAAATGTTGCATTTTGAAGTATTCAAAATCTATTTATAGCAATGTTACTTATGGCAAAATCAGTCAAAACAATTATTGTATCTTCAAGACAGATGTAACCTACCTATATATTAATTCAGGTAGTATTATGTAGAAAAAATAGTCCTGAACGTTCATATTTATACATTTTTAATGCATTTATTTATTGATCTAGCCTTTAAGGACCAGTTACTCTCAAAAGTATGTTCACTGGATCTCTTTCCTACCCCTAGCAATGAATTTTTAGTAAATAAAACCATTTGTTTCTCATAAACGAAAATGTCAGATGTGAGTTTGTAGCAAGTTATTTATAGATAGAAGCACAATTGTGCATCCTTGCTTAGAACAGACATGCCCTCTACCCTCACCATCTCATTTCCTTTGAACCATGCACCGCTTACATGACCTCTATGATTCCTCAAGGTTGACTAACTGATAAATTGCTGTTGCATTGTGGGAACAACAACAGGCGAAAAAATGTTCAAGTTTCACTTGCAAACATATGCAAATCTTCTCAAAATGGGCAGTTTCACGATTTAAAAAAAAATGTCCCTACATTTGTACTTGAGTGAGCTCAAAACTAGTCGACTGCATTCAAAAAATGCTGTAGTTATAAACAAATAGCATGTGCAGATTCGTCAGACTTGTGGACATTGTAGGAGAAACTTGACCACTTACCAAGGGCACCTTGCACTGAATGCCTAAACCCGAATCCCATCGCTTCACTCCCAAGTTTTCACATTTATTATTCAAGCTTCTTGATGTTGTTCCTGTTTCCAAACTCCCAGCTGTATTGATTGCGCATAGTGGACACTTGAAGCCATAACTGTGCTTACAGAAGATCAGACTGTTAGTGTCGAGTTTAAGATTTGACTAAAACCTTCCTGCACTTCAACTTTTCTGTGGATTTGTGACATAATATATACATACAACTTTCAACACACGATTGTATAACTGCTAATATTCTGATGGCTGTTGACTGAGTTCCTGCTGGAGGTTGTCTTCAAGTAAAAATTGAGAGAAAATGTTATCAATGGAGGAACAGATGTTCTAACCTCGTGCTGCCAGTAAGACATTCACTGTGGGAAGAGTTTTCTCCTGTATTAAGTTTCTTGAGAAAGGGTCATGACTTTATTTGAAATAGTATAAGAAAACTTACACCTGATGAGAATTTGGAAGGGCATGTTGTACTTGTACCTTTTACTTCTATGTATCTGGCAATTATTCTTGCACTGAACTGGGGAAATGGTTAACATATCCTGTGCAACATGGGCCCAATAGACCTCATGCCTTGTTGTAATTAAGAAAATGCAGTTTTATGGGTTATTACTGCCATGCACTTAGTTGCCAGTAATGTCCAACGTAAATCATTCTTTGATTCAAAAAATATTAGCGCTGTAATTGCTTCTAATTTTACCTTTAGATAGTGGAAGTGTCGTTTTCACTTTCAAGAGGTAACCAAATTGTTTATAAAAATTTCCACTCGCTTTATGCAATTTAGCCGATTGTGAACAACTTTTGTTTCATGTCTGTCTGCGTGTCTGCAGATCCATGTCTCAAGCCTCATTCCTACAGTTTTCATCCGAATTTGATGAATTTCTCAGTAGTTGGTCCCCTATGAGTTTTTTTGCACAGAAATCAAAATATCAATCTGTGCTTGCAATTTCATCAACCAACATTTTCTCAAGTTCTGAAGATTCTATCTTGCTAAAAAAAAAAAAAAAGTAGGTAGTTGGGGAAGCCTCACGTCAATTTCAATACGATCCTATTATCATTCTATCCAATTAGTGTGACAGACCCGCAATATTTGTATTCTAACCTGTAAGGCGTTGGTTGGTGCCAGAAGATGTCTCATGGCATTTCTGTCCTGTGGATTGTAAGAAGCCTACATACTACATCTTTCAAGATTACCTAAAACATTTCAAAAGATCTTTACGTTCAGTTCACCTAGATGAGGAAGCTATTTGCCACACCCAACTTGGCAGACTTTTTTCGGTTTTCTAATTTGCTGTTTTATGTCAAATTTTCAATCAATTTTCTTTTTAATATAATAAAATGAAAGTACTTATCACTTTTGACGAAGTTTCTCGAATTTTACTCTTGAATGTAGAATCTGTAGGAGGGGGTTGTGAGCTGATTGAAATGCAAAGCTATTCAGTGTAGGCATAGCTTTTCATCATCCCCCAAGCTGACGGAAAAAGGAAAAGGAAACATTGTAGCTGTTAAAGACTCAAAATGTCATTGTTTGGGATTGCAAAAGGCTCTGATGAGTCAGTAACAAATCAATCAATCTCCTTCCTCCAGCAGTACTAGGAAGTGTTAAACTAGAACTACTGGGAAACTCTTTGCCACAAATAAATTAGTTTCCTCGAAGAAAAAAAACATGATTAACATGGGCGTGGTACACGAGGTCAATGAGTCTTGAGTGGAAGTTTGTCAAAATCCTAACACGAGGTCGAATGATCTTGCCCCACAGCTATCAGATGTAACAATTGTTCACTCCTGCATTGAAAGTGTTAACAACTGGCATTTCTTGCTTTTACCAAGCTTTGTAAATGTTACCAAAGGGAGTAATATACGTTTTGGAGCTACAGCTATGTATAGGTTGTGATTTTTGGATAGGAGTTTGAAATTGGATATTGGAAATTTAGTCTATTCTGAGTGAGAAAATCTTTTTCTACAATCTTAATATTATATACCAGGATCATAAATATTAGCAAAACTGCACGTTCCTACAAAAATATTCAGTTGTACCATAGAGGTCAAGCATAGAAAACGAAGCATACACAATCGCCACATCAGTAAATTATCTCCTAAAGCAAGGAATTTACGAACATTTGAAAATCGAGCTAATTTTGTGTGGTCCCGTGGTCCTTCTATCTGGAATCGAGTCCTTCAAGTGGAATCATATAAATTCAAGTCTATCTAAACCTGTCGACTGGGGGATGAATAGTTAAACCTTTTCCCATTGATTCGTAAATTATGTTATCATTGAACATATAAAACTTGGAATAAGAGGCGTTTCATGCCATATTTAGTGAAGAAAGGTTCAGACCTTAAACGCGTTTGTTACAAACCTTGGAATATATTCAACATTAACTCGAAAGAGCTTCGGCAGACTTGAATCAGACCATAATTAAAAGCACGTTCATCAGTTGGGATCGAACATAAAATAAGAAAAACAATTCCAAAAAATAATACACTTCAGCTTGCAGGCTGCCAGTAATAGTACCATTGCTAAATACAATTAATTGATGGTTATGAGGAAAAAATTGGTACGTACGGGGTTAGTAGAAGAACGCGGTAGGGGTCATTAGGAAGCGAGTTGCGGCAGCGTGACGTCACTGGTGAAGACCAGACCAGGCGCTCCGTTTCTTTTGCATTGAACTAAACGTTTTTCGGGAAAGCGCCGTGTGGTTCAACCTAGATCCTCCTTCTGTAATTGTTCTGCTAATTATTTATTCTCTTTTAATGAGGAAGAAGTATGAAAACACTTGTGCTTGGGCTTTTGAAATATTCAAACTAAGGTGAATGAAGCCAGGAGTCACTGAAAACTGAAGAATCCGCCTCTTGATAGTGCTCTCACTTGGAAGTGGGTAATTCAGCACATTTTTTGCATAGTGAAATGCTTTATATGACAGATAGCGCAGAGTATTATCCATCGCGATATCATCCGTCGACCATCTCTTACATCTTTCCTTTAACAGTGCTTGCTGCTGATTCGATGAAAAATGGCCATCAAAAACCGATGTCATTTTTCTAAACATGGCTAATTCCTCCGTTAGCTTCAAGACGTTGCTCTAAAATTTCATTTTCTTTTTTCAACCTCATATTTTCACTAAAAAGGAACAACATTTCCGATGGCTGTTCGTTTTCATCTGTCACAATAGATATCGCGGCCACATCTTCGTCTAAACCATTTGTAATCTCATCCGCCACATTGATCCGTTCATTTGATCCTTTTAATGGTGATTTCAAAAGATCCTTCAATTCTATACGCGCATTCCGTTTTTTTATTCTTATTTCCGAGCCAGCGAAGAAGGTGTATTTGAATCGCCCAAGGAACTACTTTTCGGCTGGAATAAATGAGGAATTGCATACCGTTTTAGCTCAAATTTAGGGATGGTATTGAGCAGTTCATTTCTCAAGTCTCGAATGTAATGCGTATCATCAAAAAGAACCGAATAGACAAGCGAAAAATCCACCGAAAATGCGTCAGCCCGCTTACAAACGTTAACCCAATTTGATCGCAATATTTTGTCCTTTGGAAAACGGTGAAAATGAAATTCGGACTTTTTTTGGTACATTGTAATTGTCACAACCAGGAATTGCACAGCACACCATATTCGAGCTGCAATAAACAAAAATAACGTTGTTCACATGAGCGGCGACCGGTGTCATGTAGCGTTGTCCGGTGATGGGCGAGATGAACAGGAAAAGGTCTTCACCAGACACGTCACGTGAGTTGGGTTTTCCCCGAGCGTCGAGCTGATGACCCCTACCGCCTTCTTCTACAAATCACGATCTAAAAAGGTCTCATCTACACTTGCCAATTGTCACAGTGTCCTATTAGTCGATTTTTAGGAGGCAATCTATATTCCAGTCTGGTGACGGTAGTTCTAGTGAAACTAGGCATTCTCTGCTCTCTTCCCAAGGAACTGCAGATGAGAACCCGGGTAGCCCAAAACAGACTTACTTATTATTTATGAAGGGCAAAAGTGCTATCAGGTGTAGGCTAGGCCAAAGTAAACTGGATTTTCAAATGTTTTTACTTATCGTGTTTAGGGGATAATTATTCAGTTTTTGTGGTCAAATCCATGTTTTTTTATTCCTGTAGCGTAGAAAGTTGAGGAGTTATTGGAGAAAATCTTTATATCTGTATTAGCCATTTTAAAATCACACTTGCACGTCTCTAGAAAATGCAGTTTAGAGATGTTTTATGTGTGCGCTGGGTTATCCCTATTACTGGTACTTTGGAATGAGTGTGCATCTGTGTGAGTATAAATTTCAAGACGCATAGAAATTCTCGTTCGTTTCAAACCAAAGAAGAAATATGTCTGTAAAGGTGAAGAATTGAAACTTATATTATTATAATGAAATTAACAATATTGTAATTGACTAATCTTTGGGTTTCTGTATATCACAATTCAGATAGTTGAACTCTATGTATTGTTTACTATTGCATGAAAGGGAACCAGTTATTCGTGTAACATTCAAGTGCACTCTATCAGTTATTTCCTAAGTTTGGTATGTTATTTTCCAAGCCAAATCACGTACATACTATTTACAACTTTTTGCGCGTTTTGTAAGAAGTGTCATATAGATGGTTTTTGAAACGTCTGAATTCTGTTGTGAAAACTCTGAAAGAACCATAATAAATTGTAGTTATACATTAACCGTTATGGTTATTTATATGATAACCATTTTTTATTATTTGTACACGAGAAAAGAGGGAGGTCTGAGTTGAGAACTCCCACCTGCCAATCACGGAGACTTCATACCTACTCCTGTTCCAAAACCTCTCACTTCTATCAATATATTACAATACAACCAATTAGGTTTTCGTTGATCTTTGTATTTTTAGTACTATGGTTATGAATGTTCAGTCACTGTGCACCTGTGATGTTGACAATGTTGGAAATACTGATACTTCATGAAGAGTCCTGCATTGGAACGCGGATGGACTCGTTCAATTCATGGTACTAATTTCTATATTAATCAAACTGAAAAACCACCCTTTTATTTCGAAAGTGTTTGAGGTATTGATTTTTAAATATTCCAATCCTTAAATTTCATCCCTTGGAGTTGATTGAACACGATGCTGAGATGACAGAGTCACGTAACTCACCAAGTTCCTAATTCTAATTCATGCTCAAAATCGATGTCAAAATCCTCGACATTTGCTGATTCTGTAACCTGCCAGACAATAACGGCATGATTATATAGAACAAGGTACTGTGGTACTCATTGATCCACTGTTACACACCCTATCATGTGGTGCTAACACCTAATGTTCCACTTGAAAAATTGAAGTGGTATTTAATTTCAGCTCTGCCTCAGCCAATGGTAAATCATTAAATTATTGCCTCCGTAAGTTTCAATGATTGATGCTCCTACCATAGCATCTGCTTAGTTATTGCGATCGTTTTACTACATTTTCAGAATTAGGGAATGAATTAGATGAATTCGCATTATCGAGATCTATTCCCATCAACACACAAGTTTTTGGGATTGCTGGACATTTTCTGAACAGACTGCTTATGGGATTACATGAGCATAACAGAAAAAGAACCTGAATTTTCAAGTTTGGTAACTACTTGAAATGATAATTTGGGTAAAGAAATTATATATATTTTATCATGAAAACAACTTTTCTGATGATAACCTGAAATAATGAAGTAGTTAGTAGAAAAGATAATAAGCAATTCAAAGAAACAATCACCCCAAAAGCCATACTAACCGAAATTCAAACAGTGGGATGTCATTTTAAGTGCTGGTTTTTCTATTTTATACTTCCCTTGTCGTAGTAAAGTGATGCATCAATACATTAGAGGTTACGCTAGAACCCTGTGGATTGTGTGAACCCAGCATTAGGGTGTACCTCTTCTCCATATTTCCTGCTCTTATCCCCAACATGTGTTGACTGGACCGCAATATTCTCCTTGGCCATGCTATTGCACCTTTTGGGAGGGGTTCGAAGGTGACGGTCATCCATTTTCCTTGGCATTATGAAGTTTCTAGTTTTTCATCTTAGCAGCTACCTGCTTATATGGAAAGTTTACCCATAAAATCCTTTTTGAATTACTCTGAGTCTTGACCCAAAAAGAGGTGCAGCGTGGGTTGGAAAAGTTGTTATTAATTTAGAATGAAGAAGGAGACCCAATCAATAAAGTTTTGACTCTTCTCTTCAAATGTGGGAGAAAAAAATTACCAATTGAAGATAAACACCATGATGAAAGAAGTTGAATCCATAAATTTTAAGGTTGAAAGTCTATGTGCCAAATTTGATCTACTTCCAGAGAAAATGTTATAAAAATCTGTAAAACTCTACAGTTCTACTGTCAATTCTTTTAGCTGAGCATGGAATAACCTATAGTAAAACAAGTTGTAAAAGTTGATTGTTGAGAAATAATAGCAGTCAAAATGCGTGAGAATTCGGCTGTAGACGTTAAAAAAAGGGCAGAACTCAGTAGCGTTCGATCAACTTTTTAATCTCTTCGTTAACTGTGTGACGCCCTCAATATTCCATTTGGTTCAACTCTGTGTAGGTATTCTGTCTTATCTTAGTATTTCTAATTTTTCTGTCTGGTCCCAATCTACCAGGACAAAAGTTTAAATGAATAAATCATGTAGTAAAATTATACGGTTATCACTGAAACAGTTACTAACAGTAACTAATGATGTGATTGCAAGAATGTTAGAAACTGATTATTATTGCTGAATTACACGTTTTAAGTTTTTTCCTCTGACTCGAAAATATCGTAACCCAATCAAAAGATGTTGTGCAAGGTATTTTGCTCATTCACTTCTACATTTTTCTTGGACTTGCCCAAAGACAAGAAATATGAATGATGAAGAATAAATGAACCATAAAATATATGAAACAGAGAAGAAAAATGGACTAATTTATTGAGAAACATTCATCACATTCATGTACAAAATAACAAAATTCTGGCAGATGCGTAAATTTTTTTTAATGTCAAACTTTTAAAATTAATTTCATAGGCAAAAGTGGTCCAGGCGTCGTACAGCTTTTAATGAAATAATGAGCTAAAACGTTCCAAAAATGTATGCCAATGCGGGCAAGTTTGGGGAAAAAACTTGATAGGGTTTTCTTTTATGGTTATGAAAAACTCAAGAATCTTAATAATCCATACGTGTAAGTCACCTTGAATATTCTGATATCAGCATTATTTATCTATTTACTTTCTCATTAAATGAATTATCTAAGACCACTACAAGTCACAAACACTAATTAGCGTCTGGTCACAACTAGGTCCAGCGGCTTGGTCCTCTTGAGTCGCCGTACCTCTTCTCTGTTGTCCAGGGTATACAGGATTTCGACATTTTGGTGTCTGTGCAGCCGAATTTCGTGATCCGCTGCAATTCTTTTTATTGCGTCTCTCACCATTTCCACTTTGAATTCGCGGTGGAATCAGTTGTCCTGATATAATGTGCGTTGACAATACTCCTTAAGATTTTATTTTGGAGTGTCTGGATAATGTTGACATTACTGTTGCTCATGCAGCCCCATAGTTGGCAGCCATAGGCCCAGACGGGTTTAATCATTTGCTGATACAACAGCAATTTGTTATGGGTGGATAGTTGAGATTTCCTACCCAGCAACCAGTTCAGCTTCCTGAGCTTAGCGTTGATCTCTTCTTTTTTCTTTTTGACGTGTTCTTTCCAGCATAGCTTGGCATCCAGCGTCATCCCCAGATATTTAGCAGTATTTACAAACGTGTCATTGAAATTAAGGGGGACTGACTGATGATTCATTTAAAAAAGTGTTTTTTTCAAAATTTGGCAAAATTTAATTTTCACGCACCTTTTCACCCTTTAGTTATCTTAAAAAAATTACTGTTAAAAACTAAAGCAATGAGAAATTTAATGCTCTTTCCAACGACATCCTTAGATTCGCAAATACTTCAAAAACGCCGGCGTTATGGCCGTTTTAGTGACGTAAGATCGAAAACACGAAAAAAATCTTTTAAAGTGAAATAACTCGAAAACGAAGCTTCTAAGAGAAATTCTAGGGGGCACTTTTTGTCAGAAACTAGTTGTCAAACCCCTGTGCGAAAGTGATCATACGCTGCACACCCTGTATATTTATACCAGGCTACTTCTTCTTGAACGACATTTTTATCGTCATTAAGGAACTGTAATGTGAATTCTATGTTCATCAAAGGCAGAATGGCTTACAAATTGTAATTTTGGTTCTGTATATAAATAAAGATATTTACTTAATTGCCAAGTTTTCATCAACATTGTTCTCGAGCCCAAACTTGTGTAGGCATGTTGATGTGAAAGAACGTTGTGACCAAGGTTTTATTATCATTGCTCCATTTACTTAATTAATTTATTTATCTTTTTTTAAAGAAACCTCACAAGCATTTCAACAAATTGAAGTCAGCCTTGCACTCATCATTTGAATTTTACTATTAACTCCATCTCATTATGTAGTTGCAGATTACAACTGAAACATGCAGCACCCATAGTTTTTAAAGTGTGCCATTGGTGCATCAAACAGATGAAAAAATAATGATATCTATTCATCAATTTATAGTGTGGTTCAAAATAAGTTAGGTTCAATCAAGGTGCAAATATATTAAGCCTAATACTTATTCTTGTTCATAATTCTAGTTTTTCACTGTGAATCACTTGAAAATGTCATTCTTTCGAATTTCCGTTTCAAGGCTCTCAGAGCATTCAAATAATCCTTGTAACTGGTAAAATGTGAAAAATTTGTAGAGGTTGTATAAGTTGGGTACTAGATAATTTCCCTACGAATTTCGTCACCGCCTAATCTATCATGCTTTTTACTCACTGAGGTAAAACCACAGTCATAATGTTCGCATATTTTCTTGAACACTCAGGAATAATTTGAGTTGGGCCTTGTATGTTCATAAGTCAATTTCTTTGAACAGGATTAAAGGTAAACTAGTTGTTTGTGAAAAATTAGAATTGTTACGAGCACGTTTTTTAGTTACTGTCTCACTCAGATTGAATCCTTTGTTGATGTTCAAGTTGAGAGATGAAGATGGTCTCCTTTGAATTCCATCGTTCCTCGTTAGTTTCTCCTCATGCACAAACATGAAGCTTTTTTACTTTTCTCAATTATTAATTAATAAAAAAAGAACAAAAACAAATTTCAATGACATTCTCAGTCCCTATGCTAGTTGTTGTTTTCATGTCCCAGTCTGGAATTCATTGTCCCATGACTAAATCCTCTACTAGACCATTGCCTCCGTTCACTTGCAAAGTAGAAATTCTTGTAATAAGCACAATGTCTGCAGTTCTCTTCCAATTTCGAGGAAATTATCAGGGTTGGAATGGAGGTTTTCCGTTGAATTGTACATAAATTAAATGTTCAGTAAACAATGCCTGAACATAAATTATTTAAACCCCATTGATTGATGGTTTGTGTGCTACTCGCAGCTTGGCCTTTTTCTTTCTTTTTCTCTGGGACAAAACTTTTGCATCCCTGGAGATGAATTATACACTAGTCTACTCACCAGATCAGTTTAAAGGTGGTGGGCGTTTTTCCAATGTAACACCCCGTAACTCCGCAGTTGATATAACGGATTGGCTGCTGGTGTCACATACTTAAATGGGAACAAAGATTAACTGGCATGATTATGACGATGAGAGTACTTGGATTATTGTAATGTATCATCAACAGAACTCCAAGATAACCTAAAACTCATTACACTTGCAGATAGTAGTAGATACATGGAAGGCGCCATCCCATACCAGTGACAGCCTTCTTGATTACTGTTCACAACGTTAATTCTGGATAAACGTATTGGAACACTTCAGCCATCCAACTTCCACCCAACGTTACTTCACTCTTGCGTTATGGCTTTTTTATATTTTTTCTGTGTTCATCAAGTTGTTAGGTGAGAAGTTTCACTCACAAACAGCAAGTGACCGAGCCCATTGCTCAATCCAACAGCAGTTCAATCACTGTCAGCTTCTATATGTTGGCACACATGTTGATGACATTTGTAGAATGGTTTGACTTGTTGGAACAGCAGTTACCATTACTGTGCATGCACCAGTTGGAAACTATTAACATTGTTGGAGCCCAATTGCATTGCGTGCATAGGGGAAAGATTTTTGCCTCTCGAATATCACATTTTTCATAAGATTTTCCATGTCTCATTCCTTTGCAGTTTTGGTATATTTTCCTATTTTGTCTTCAGTAAAAAATCTATGCATAAGTTAATAGTTATTCATGATTACTACCAACAACAGTAAGTTGACATTTTTCTTGTAATTTCAACAGTATAATGTTGTTCAGTGGATGTTTATAATATCCTTTCTAGGGCTGTGAGATGTGGAAGTGAATGTCATAGTTCTAATTGTGATTTGCTGGAATTTTTATTGATCATATTTCAGTGTTATTGCACTATTGGTCCTTGAGTTGATTTTGACTGATTACTACAACAATGTTGATAAATATCTCAAAATGCATTTTGAACTGTCTGGATAGATAAGCTACCATTTGTTTTGGGAAAAATTCGCTCATTTGCTCTAATGGATATGGTATACTGATTCTCTGCTAGTTCTTCACCCCTTTGTGGTCATCAAGCATGGAATGTCTAAATACTAGAATATTAAGGAAACGTGAATGTAATATGAACTTGAGCAACGGTGGTTGCTTGAGGATGCTGTACCTACTGTTACTGTATTTTTCAAATTACAAATTGCCATACCTGAAATGAGTACTATATATGTGAAATCCTACTGCCCCAAAAGACTTGTATCAGAAGTGACTGCAACTGTTTTCTTGTAAGAAACTTGAAATTGTTTTTCTGTGCCACTGATTATAAAGTGTTCCAAATCTCAACCGTCTCTTACTCCAACATAAACCAAATATTTGACTATACAGGGTGTCCAGCGTATGATCCAAAAAACTTCGCACTTGTACCTATCCTACAGCTACCTCCTCCTGGACAGTAAAATATTTTATTATCTGGAAGATATGCCCCTGGAACAGAGGAGGGGTCTATGGTTCCAAATGGATGGGTGCCCAGCTCACAAGGTCGCACCGTCACAGAGTGGATGATATCCAACTTTGAGAATCGGTAACAAATGTGTTCGTTTCACCATCCCCATACTCCAGACTTTGTCATTCAATACTACCCATATCGATACTTTTCTTTCGATACTGTATCGATATCGATACCATTGATTCGATAGCAAATATCGTATCGAAAGCGGTATCAAAACGTCCCAGAGGTACAGTAGGCCCAAGCTAGCTGTGCGCGCGGTCTTCAAAGCAGGCGGGAAGGCTGGGGGCGAGGCGGGGGTACTTTTCTAAAAACATCCGCCGCGCCTGAGTGACATGACTCACTCTAGCCATTTCCCTCCACCTGCTCCAGCTCCAGCGTAGGATGGCTAGTACACTGGTGGCCGCGCGCTCAGCTGGTTTGGGCCTACTGTAAGGACTGTGTGGTGGCCACTGGATTGGTCCAATTTGGCTTGTTGCTGTTGCATCTTCTTCTGTCCGTCGATGTCTCGTTGTGGACATGGTAGTCTTCTCAGTTCTCACATGAATTATTTCCAAGCTTTTTCAAGCAGATGAGATCCTCAAGAGAACCAACTAAGCCCTCATTAAATATTTATGGAGATGTTTTACCATCACACAGGTCGCAAATTTAAGCAACGAGATAAATTTAAGTTGAGGCGTGGCTGTAGAGAAAACATCGATGTAGCGTTGGCTAACAATCAATAATTGAGAAAAATCGGAGGACAATCGATAATCAAGAAAAATTGGAGAACATCAATCGATTGTAAAAAATCGATAATAGGTAGAGAAAATCGATTATCGATTCCCATCCCTACTTTGAAACCAAATTTCGTAAATTTGGTTCAGTAGTTTCGGAAAAAAGCTGCTTATGGCAGACAGACGGATTTTTGATACTTAGAATTTTGAAAACTACATGCCTTAAAATGTAAACAAATCACTTTTTCACCCTTATTACTATTTTTTTTGTTAAATAATCGAGAAGTGTATCGTTTTAAGGTCATAGCTTCCACCACAGGGTCACAAAGGGTTTCTATCCTCAAAAACCTACTTAAATCATCTCTTTCTTCAACAGGTTTTTCTTTGGAGAAATTCTTCAAACCAAATGTGATCAATTTTTCTTCATTCAGTTTATAACTGATTGGCACTTATTACTGACTCTAGAAATTAGAATCAACTCAACATCACCTAGAATTAGTTCAGTTAATAAATCTTATAAGACCAGAGAAATATTAATAAAAAAATCTACGTTATGGCTTAGAATGAAGCGAAACTATTGCATTTTTATCACAGTTGGCAGCTGACAGGAGCATAGGTACATCTGCACCACCTGGCAAAAGATACCTGATAGTAATAATATTTTAAGTATAATATTATCATGCTTTTTTCCAACTTTTCCTGATGAATCCTCATTGAAGTTCAGAAACGTTTAAAAACCACGCACCAAACAGAGCCTCAAGATGGTGGAGTTGTGAGTTTGGCGAGGGGTTAGCTGTCAGGGAGCACTCCTCATCTATGCACTGAGTGGAAGGGGAACACAGCTTTTGATTGTATCCAGCTCAAAAGAATGAACCAATGAGAGAGTTCAAAGTAAAGCGCGCAACATTTTAGAGAACACACGTCATTGTCTTCATAGCTGCTAGAATGTGTGCTTCAGTGCTAGAGTGCACTAGAATAACCAAAACACACTTTTATCCTGTTATCAATTGATTGTCCCGAACCCTTGTGATTGAACTGTGTTAGCTGTAAATACGTGATGAATACAGTAAGTGCTGTATTCATTCATTGCTGTGCATTTGGTGGAGCAAAGAGTGATTATTCACGATGCAAGGAGCCCAGTATTGAAACAACTGCAACAAACCTCGGAGGCAAGCATAAATTGTTCCACGATTTGCAAGTTCAACCCTCATTACCACTGGAAAGGTAGATTGGCTCTGCGGATGTGGGGAAGTAATAAAATTTTCTGCCTTCTTTGCTGCAACAATAGGAATGGTTGGGTTGAAGATGGAATTGAGCTTTTGGTTTTTCTTGGGCACATATGAATTTCAACAGTTGCAGAACGTGGTTTTCTAAAGTTCGACAATCATTTCATTTTTTTTTTTTTTTTTTTTTTGTTTTTTTAGGTATTTACGTATTTAATAGTGAACTTCTTTTAAAGGTAGGATTGAGGCGTTTGTTTCACAATTTGAAGCCAAGAAAGCAACAAGGTTGATTTCCTTTGCACATTGGTAGTTGAACTTTGTTTTTGGGAGCGAAAAGCTCATTTTTGTCTCACGTTCCCTTTGTGGTTGTTCGTTACGGCCTCGGTGCACCCCCTGGGTTTCAGGACAGGGGATGTCACTGATTTTTGTATTAGAAATTTTCGTACTCCTATCAATATCAATAGTGTGGGTCCCTATTCACTGCAAATGTGACCCTTTTCAGCTAAAATAAAAAGGGCAAATGATATAAACAACATTTTTGAACTCTGGCAATGTCGTTTCCCATGTATGATCCCTACCAAAACTTACCAAAAGAAGAGTCTGATACTTGTGTGTGCACCTCACTTCCTGATATATTCAGAAGCCTCCATTCCGAGCAATGAATAGGCACAAAAAGTAAGTACAGAAGTAAATAAAATTGTCCAATCATTATATCGGCATTTAATAACAATGAGCTGATTTGACCAATTAGGTCAAAGTGATTTTTTGTCCGGGGATTTTTTGTCCAATTACCGAGGCCATGGGGTGGCAATGTTTTTATTATAATTTAAATATTTCAACGTTCTGTCCTTAGGAGTCATCTATGAAGGGGGGCTCGTCCCACATGTTCGCCCCCCTTCCCTTTGTTATTTTAAGGAAGTTGGTTGGTCGTGGTAGGTGCTGGGTGACCCCTATTTATTGTAAGGCGAGTTCTTGGAATCTGGAGCAAGGCACCGTAAATTGTGTTTGAAACGGCCATTTTGGTCTGGTCAGAGGTAGGATTGGGACATACATGGTGTCAAGGGGGGGCACTGAGGAGACGTCAGCCGTGAGGTTGAAGATGTTCGCTCTCTTCTCTCCAGTCACTGACCATCGAGAGGAACTAGCAAGACCAGCGTCACGCTCGAGGAGACCAAGGGCCAGGAGTGGCCAACCACAACGCTGCCACCTCTCCACTGTGGACCCCCCACCAACATGCCCCATACACCAAGGTACTGTGATGTCTCTCTCCTATTTCATACCGGGTTCTTATTAGAGTTTTGCATTTCTGCCCTCCCAGATTATAGGAATAAGGCTAGAGGGGGCCCAGCATGGGCGTCAACTCCATAGGCCAATCTGTAGATCTGTCTGTAGATCTGTTCAAACAGTCACTGAACTATCGTTGTTCTGAGTTTTACCAAAGCCCCTTGTTCCTAATCCTTGAACATCCCCTACACACTCCCATTGTTCTATTTACACCTCCCAGTTCAGAGTATATGGGTAAGATAGACAGCGCTCAGTGGCTCCCCTCCCCCTCCCCAGGCCTGTGCTTATCCCGTTTGAGGTGCTACATCCAGGGACTTCATGAGCTTGCCGCCCGATTGGCCGTTACAGGACAGAAGAGGAGCAGGGAATCCCTGCCAGGGATACAGGGCGACGGAGTAAGAGCACAGCCGCAGGGGCGCGGCGAATGCAGGACCTCGGGTAAGTTACCGCCCGGGGGGAAGTCAGGTTGGCAGCCCGACGAGGGGCGGGTGCTGACAATATGAACGTGCACTTTTAGTTTATATTATGACCCGTTATTATTATCCACTATTGGATACCATAACAATGTTTCCAATGCAATGTTTAATTTTAATAAATTGTTCATTCTTATGAAAATATAAGATTACGATAGGGACGATCTATTTTTCTCTATTCAATACGATTTCAAACAGATAGATCACAACAGTTTTGGCGACTAGGTGAACTGAATTGAAGTAAGTAATTTCAAGTTTTGAAAGTAGCTATTTTAAATAACAAGATGGACCAAAGTCAACTGCAGGCAATTATCGACGCAATGAATAGGAACCAACAATAACTAATTGATAGATTGATTGCAATAAATCTCGGATCACGCACTACCAACAGGAGCAGGGGAATATAGTATCCAAACAATTACTTTACACGTTCCAACATTCGAAAAATTTGATCCAAAAAAAGAAAAATTCAAATGCTACTGTCAACGGTATGAAAATTATTTAACCATGAAAGATATATTACGATGATAAAATGCGGAGAGCTCAAATGTTACTGAATTCATTAAAGGCCGAAAACAACAGTATACTAGCAGCTATTGCACCTAAGAATCCAAAAGACCTTCAGTATGACGAAATTGTAACCGAATTGGCGACATATTTGGAACAAAAAAAACCTTTTAGTATCTCAACATAACTTTTTATCAACGTACCAGAAGGAAAACGAATCAATTTATTGCACGTGTGTATTTATCAAGATCAACATTTCAAAACTTTCAAGGGAATTTAGAGGGGCCTAAAGTTGTTAACCTGTTATTTTATGGCGGCTGCATTGTATGAGAAATTAAACGATTAGGAAAATTTAATAAAACAATAATCTATAGAGCAACTTGTTTGTTGTTATATCAAAACTTGTTTGTTGTTATTTCAAAACTTGTTTGTTGTTATTTCAAAAATTGTTTATTATTATTATAATTACTAGTTTAATGGCCCTGCTACGCAGGTTAAAAAGAAATAGGTGAATAACACAATTTTTTTTTTCGTGATTTATTAATTGTGACTGAAAAATCAAATACATTTCATCCAGCAATTTTACATATCAATAAAGGTACACTCCAAGAGGGTAGGTTTACAGCAAAATCTAGCCCTTTATTATATGTATAGCTCAATTAATTAGCATTGAGTTCGATTGCACTTCTATTCACGCAGCACAACTAAATCCAGTAGTTTGTTTCGCTTGAGACGTCGGATTTCACCTTCGTTGTCCAAAACGTAGAGCATCTCCGGGTTCACGTGTTTGTCGAGGCGATGTTCATGCTTCCTTGCGTATTTTGCAATAATTTCATAGACTGTCTCCATCCTCAAATCTCGATGAATATCATCGTTTCGCATGTACCAAGGGGCTCCAACTATACTTCTCAGTATTTTATTCTGAAAGGTTTGGATTTTCTTAATATTTGATTTCTTGGCACAGCCCCAGATCTGTATCCCATAGGTCCAAATAGGGCGAAGGATCTGCTTATATATAAGCAGTTTGTTGTGAAGAGAGAGATGGGAATTCCTTCCCATTAGCCAATACATCCTTCTTTACTTGATTTTAAGTTCTTCTTTCTTCTTTTCTATCTGTTTATTCCAGTTTAATTTGGAGTCAAGTGTCAAACCCAAGTATTTAACTGCTTCAGTATGCGGTATTTTATTCGAATTGATCTCAACATCCAAGATTGGGACTTTTCGGTTAGTGAAGTTGATGTGGGCTGATTTTGATTCGTTCAGCTTCATTCTCCACATCTTGGTCCACTTAGAAACCTCAGTAGTAGACGTCTGTAGTTTGCGTCTTGCAGCTTCTATATCATCTCCAACAGAGAGGATAGCCGTATCATCTGCAAAGGTGGCAACAGTTGTGCCTTCTTGTTGGGGTAAGTCCCGTGTGTACAGGAGGTAGAGTACTAAACAACACAATAAGGGAGTATAATAACAATATTAAAAGTCAAAAAATCGTATATCCCAAATCCCCGAGGAGAGGACCACGTCGCTTGCCCTGGGAGACGCTTCCCCCCGCTGGGGCCCTCCTTCCTTCACTGGCGGGGTCGGGGGGAGGGGGGAGCAGGTCGGTTGCCCTGGGTGACGGGGGCGAGAATTCCACCCGCCCATCGTTACCACCCCCTGAAACGTCGATATACTCTGATAAGCTCGTCTTTATATAGTGTGATTATTAACATAAAACGTAGAACCCTGCTTCTGGTGAGTTGATCAACAATAGTTTAAACAATAGTGTTTAAATTGATTAACACGCAATAAAAAAAAACAAAAGAATACATTAGATATAAATGAATAAATATTATTTTTCCTTTGTAAAAAGCTTGGGGTACGTTGGTGTTGAGTGCGGAGTGAATATGTAATATGCAGTGCTCATTGATTCTTTGTATAATATCGATGAAATTATTTGTACAAATCAAAAAATTTAAGGACCTATAAAACATGAATCATTTTGTGAGACATTCATTATTGTTGTAATATGTCAACCTCGGAGCTGAACCTCCGTGTTATGTTGTTTTGTCAACTGAATACACGTTTACTGAACTGAAAGTATTAATTGTCTAAATGGACAATAATACTGTACTGTAGATTAACAATTTTTACGCAGGAATGACTTGGTGAGTGAATGTGTATCAGCTCCTAACCACAAAATTGACGCGACTTCCTTGGCAACGTGTAAACAACGGTAACTAAGAAATCTCGTTTCTCAATAAAGAGACGGTGCACTCAATATTTCATGAACTTTACCTTGAATCAATTAAAAAGTGATCCATGAGATTTTCTCACTATGGTTGAACAGATCCGGTAATTTCTTCAATATTTTTCTACGTCAAAGCTTGCCATTTTCGAGTGATTGATAGTGTTCGTAACCGCAGTGAAAACAATGGAAAAGAAACATCTTTCGCCAGAAGCCCCTCGATGCGACGACGACAGGTAATTCAAATTCTTACGAAACAAGTTAATCCCACCATCCATAATGCAGAAGACAAAGCGCAGTGGTCTGAGAACGGCAAAAAGTTGATTTTTGAAAGAGCCGATTTTGGCAGTCTGATCCATGTTTGTCGAATTATATTTCCCACAGAATTTAAATAAAGCAAGGATTTTCTCGGTGAGTCCAGTCAAAGTTGAAATAATGACAACTTTGTTTGGGATACAGGTACATACATTAAATGGAGGTTTTTGTGATTTTTTTTTACATCACTTGATATTTCTGAAATGTAGTAAGGTAAGGTGGGGCAAGTGGGGGGTAGGTTAGTTCTACTTTGAACAAGTGTGAAAAATTGGCTATTTAAACTAGCGAAAAATTTCTTTTTTCCCGTGATTCTTCAGAATCTAAGTTCTTTGATGGTTGTCCCGCGGTTTCTGAAAGCCAACAAACTAAAACCATTAAAAAAGAAAATCCAAAAAAAGTCACACTCACGCACTTGCCTCTACGAAATGGGGCAAGTGCGAAACCGGCCTCCCAGCGCTTTACATTGACTACTATGGTCTCAACGAGGCAAGTGCAGGAATGTTCAGACTTTCAGGATCATAACGCTTTTTGAAATTTTGAAATCGGCCGAAAATTGTAGGAGCTATGAACTTTTCCAGCTCAATCATAACAATTTGGGAAAATGTAGTAACAAATTTAAATTCATAATTAGTGAATAAAATGTTCATTAACAAGAAAATATCAACTTCAACAAAGTATAAAAGTATTTTTTAGAATTAAAACATTTAATTTTTTAATTAATTAATTTTTTTCTCAATATATCTGCTACTTGGCTTTAAAATTGAACAATTTAAAATAGTCAGTCTCGTTACATGTGAAGCACAACCTTGAAAAAACATTATTATGAGATTGAAATACTTATTCAATTTTTAAGAAGTAAGTATTTAGTGACTTAGACGTGTGACTTAGAACATGAACAAAATTTGTTGTTAAATGTGTCCAACATTTAATGTTGGAACATTAAAAAATCTTGGTTGCTCTTCACGAAGAAAAATAAAAAATGAAAATATCAAAGAAACAAAGGAATCTTACTTTGGTACTTATGACAAATCAAAAAAGGGTTAAGTACATTCCATGTAAATATGTCGCCTCATCAAACATTTTTCGACTTTTCAAATTCGAATTCTGGTAATTGGGGAAATTTCTGCAGTTTTGATCCGATTTTAATGAAAGTTCTGGGACATGTGGGTTAGGCTCACAGTTGTTAAAAATGAACTTACAAGTGCAAAGTTCAAGTATAGTATTCGAAAAATCAGAAGTACAATTACAAGTACTTGTACTTGAAGTTCTAAGTACAAGCACAAGAGTACTTGTACTTATTAAATTCATCTTAATGGAAGTACTGATAAATAATTAACCTGGATTACGGTGGAAGTGATTAATACTTCAATAAGACGAGCAATTTATTGAAACTGAAAATGATACATCTATATCACAACGCGGTTAAACTAGAAGAAGAAGATGTATCATAGTTGTTTGGGTAACTTTGAGACTTCCCTGTGAACACTAGATTTCCATTCCAAGAAATTTTTGCGCAGTTCCTATGAAGTTCCGTTGAATTCCTTCGACAGGTAGAGTAGTACTGATCAACTTCGGATTTAGTACCTGTTTTCAGCCCGTCTTCCACGAACAGAGGATGTGTGTCAGAAGTGAGGTAAACATTTTCCTTGTTATATAGGCAACAATCGAATGTAGAGAGTCGAAATCCGAGTTTTTCCATCAACTTATGACTTCGCCTAGTGGACAATTGATAATGTATGAAGAATAATAAAGTACTGTCATTAAATCTTATCAATATCATGTAATGATTGTTTTCAAGTAGGTCCTTCAGTTCTTATCACCTTGTCAGGGTTCGAGATGCAGTTGCTCAGCTTCCTGAGATAGTACTTACAGAAAAACTCGACTCTGGGGATCTGGAGGAGCTGAGGCGGTGGTTCTATCCTGACGCTCTGGACCACGGCAGGCTCATCCATGAAATGGGCTCATCGAAGGAACCAGGTCTTGGCATTCCGCTATCCAAAGAGCATTTTGCTGATGCCGTCTTCAATGTTATTGGTGAGCATGACGTTTATTATGTGACGCACACGATTACAAGAAGTTTTCTTATTTCTGTATTACATGCCCTTCTAAGGGCCGCCACATAGAAGGGAGTCTAAGATTACCATAGTGTTTTTGAGAAAAAGTCGCAACTAAGGTAACGGTACCGGTAGTGGCCACAGTTAAGAATTTTTTTCTTTAGTTTTGACAATTGTGGGCCAACAGTAGTACTGACTTTCTTCAGGACTCATTTAGAATATAGCCCGACTCTTCCCTAACATATCCATTGCCTAAAACTATCAAAAGAACAATTTTTTCTATTTTTTATTAATTTTTTCTCACACCTTTATTTTGATCTAGTAGTGGCCACATCAAATTACGAAATTTCCAGTAGTGGCCACGTGCATGTCTCAGTAGTGACCACTTGACATTTTGCCCTCCTTACGTGTTTAATATCATTAAATTCAATACCAGATGAACAAAATTGATTCTATCCAGTAGAAGCTCTAGGATACAGCCCAACAAACGAGGAAACTAGGGACGGTCATATTGACAAGTTTACCACAATTTCCAATGATGCTCTGCGCACTCCTAGTTCAACCTCTGACTACAAGATGACATGAGCTGTACCTCCTGCAAGTTTGAAGCCACTAGGAGACCGGGAATCCTTATTTCTCAAAAATAAACTGGAGCAGTGGCCACTACCGGTGCCGTTACCTTATATTCGGATTTTGCTCTCCATCGCTGAATTTATGTGGAGAAAATGGAATAATTTTGTTTTCTCCTGTTCAGTGGCCTCTATAATTGCATTCACATAGCATAGAAATGGAGAATGAGACGTTTCTACCTAAATATCCGAGTCAGTTCTAATGAAAAACGCTCACCAAAATGAAAAATAAGTGTGCCTAACTAATAAGATTTTACAATAATTTTATTAGTAGCACTAAGTAAAAATTGCAGTCGAACAAGCCAATGATGCCTACTTGCTTTCCTACTGTAGTTCAAATGGAAAATAGCAACCGTCGTGATAACTCTATTTTTTAAAATATTTAAATTGACACTGTTATAAATCCTATAGGTATTTATGTGTCATAGTTCAATTCCACTTTGCTTACATTATTGCTTACTGTTATAGGATTTGTAGGTAAGGTATATAAAGTCCTCAGTGGTCTAGAATTGGGCCAATGTTCTTCAGATGTAGAGAGTTTAGCTTGAGGAGGGTTATGTACCAAAGGAAGTTGATGATTTGAGGGTGAGGAAATTGGAGGATCATTTTGGTCATCGTTGGATGATGAAGGTAGAGGTGGATCTTCTAAACTTTGACAGTTCTGAAAGTTAGTTTTCGGGTCCTGGTTTGTAGAAATTGGCTGGATATTTTCTACCTGAGTTGGAGAAGTTAATGTAAGATCAGATATATCTAATTCAAGAGGATAGAGGTGGGACAAAGAACGAGTTAGCAAAGATCCATTTTCCAATGTCACACGAGCACTTCTGACCAAGCCATCTGAACCTGTGAGGAGACCCGTTATTTTTCCAACTTTCCAGGAGTTTCGGTTTGGCATATCACCTTTGACTTGTACTTTATCACCAATAGTGGGTTGTCTGTGACTTAGAATGCGTGGTTGTTTCAAGTTGGGATAGTGCCGTTCACGGAGACTGGTTAAATACTGGTTAGTAAACATTTTTTCAAACTCTTTTCTGATAGTCTGTGTCCTCTTCCAGCTACTAATTGTACAGTAGGTATAATAAGTTAGCAAAGCTGTCTGACACTAATTTCTTGTTTCTGTTTTAATATTTTCTGAAGGCAACGAAGAATACAGGATAGCTGCGATAAAACTCTTTGACAAGTTAACTGAGGAAGGTCAGTTGTCAGACAGCTGCATATGGTGGGATGATTTTCTCGAGGTTATCATCCAAGGAAGCACAGACGCTCAACTCATCGGAGCTCCTCTGTCAAAGAGGATCAAAGGGAAAAGGAACGCTCTGATCTGTCCATGCAAGGTGAGCCACTTCAGTCTACTGATTAAGTTAACATTATCAATTTCTGCACATAACATACGACATGGAACTAACTACCTGAAGACTGTTACGCTAGATTGGAACATTTTTACTTTCTCAACAAAGTAGAAAGTAATGTCTATTGCTTCCGAGTCTAACAAGGTAGCGGAAGCATTGTTTTCACTTTCAGAATGTGAAAATTTTTTTGTCTCCAAAATCAAAAATTCCCCTCGCATTTTGCGTTTTAGACCTTTCTGAACAATTTTGGTTCTGTGTCTGTTCTGTGTCTCTGTCTGTCAGCAAATCCTCGTTACGGGCAAAACTACATGAAGTTATACTCCGATTTTGATGAAATTTTCAGGGATTGTGCGGGTTGGGGTGTAGATGGTCCCCTATAGGTTTCAAAACCCCCAGGTCAATAGTAGCCCCTGCGCTTGCGCAAACGTGAAATCCTTGTTACGGGCATAACTCCGGGAGTTCTTGACCAATTTCGATGAAATTTTCAAGGATTGTTCGGTTTGATGTGTTGATGGTCCCCTATGAGTTTCATGAAACTCGGATCAATAGTAGCCTCTGTGCATGCGCAAACGTGAAATCCTTGTTACGCGCATAACTCCGGGTGTTCTTGACCAATTTTGATGAAATACGTACCTATTGCATACGTGTTGACTCATCCAATTGAAGGGCTGACGTCTATGGGAACATGACCCATGAAATTTTCATCCCATGAACAGTTGTAACTAGCGTATATTCTCTCAAGTGCTTTATGGAAAATCACTTGTCCGAAATAATCCGTGTTATTAAGAGTGAACCATCTTGTCTGGCACACCTTCAGTACCTAATTATTTGTATACCATCTTCTGTTTATGTTTCAGAGCCCAATTGTACGTGTGCTGCTTCTGGAGACTCCACACAGCGCTTGCTATGCTGTTGTGTCTAAGATGGGGAACGTGGGGATCTACAATGAGCACTTTGAGCTCAAAGTCAAGGTGGAAAATGAGTGTATTCCTCATAATTATGAACTAGAGTTATTGTTCTTGTTGTTGTTGTAATTAGGTGTACCTACCAGACCTACCTACCTTCTACCTTCTTTGTCCAGATTGGGCAGTTCTTCAATTGTTGACCTGGTCATTCGAAAATAATTTAGGACTTTCACATTCCAGTTCTTCTTTTTGCTGAATATAAAGAGTGTTTTACCAGGGTGACTGACACCGACCATCTACCTAGTGCCCTGTGCCCAGCTTCCTTATTGATGATCCTCCTCAACATTTTTTTAATCTCAACTTTAACTCACTAAAATTATCATAACTCCATTAATTTAAGAAGTAAGTAAGTAATTTCAAACTTTATTATACTGTCGGATAAAGATTTAAATTTCCTATCTCTAAATGAAAATCAGCTGTGTCTACTCTCATGGTGCTTCACTTTTTGCATTGCGATGTGGGCATTATGGGGGTAGCTCTGCTTCAGTTGCACCTGCTCCCTCCCCTAAAACTGTTCCCCTGATTGATGATTACAGCTTTGCTGTTATGGTTGATGTTGAGCTTTGCTCGTGTGTTTGACGTTGTTGGCCTTGCTTGTGGCAGGTCAGGTTTTTCCTACCTTTCATACAATTTGATTGTTTACTGTGCCTTGTGCCTTAACATGTCTCCTGGCCTTTTCTGGTGCTTTGTCCCATCGTTTGTTTTCTGCTGCCATGTGGGCGACCGAGGTGCAAGTTGTGAGTTTGGTCATTGAAGAGCCCAACTTCACCTCACCAAATACTTCAAATTCGTACAAATGTAACGGATCCGCGGAATGCCAGTCAAAGAACTGCGTATACCAACTGATCTGCCGGAAATGTGAGGACAGTTCTGCTTTTTATGTGGGAAGGCTGCAACCCTTAACCTGAGGATTAACAATCACAGAGCCTCAACTTTTTTTCTTCGGAGTGGCAAGAGTCAAGAAAGCCAAAAGTTTGGGTACCAGATCAGGAAAGGTAATTCCTCAATTTGAAGGTAGATGAACAACTAAGAGCCAAATTAAACCAAACCAAAACAAAAAAACTCGTGTGATGTGGGGGGGGGGGGGCTCCTCTTCTTCTTCCTCGTTTTCTACTATCTAGATGTCTCAATCCTGCATGGCTGACAACATTTGACGAAAAAGCGAACTTCCGTTTCTGACAGATGAACATCGATGTTGTAATGCTGTACCATCGATATATCGATGACATCAGTGTTGCCTACATCAATGGTGGCAAAACATCGATGTTTAACATCGGATATGAAACATATGTCTCAAAAACATTGACATTGATGTCCCATCCCTAATTATATAAAACACAAAGTGGCGCACTCCACTGTAGGTGAGCAGATCGAAGAAAAAGATCGATCTCTGGAGATCGATTAATCGAAAATTTTCGATTCTCAAGATCGATTAATCGGACGTAAAAGATCGATCTTTAGTCAGATCGATTCATCTAAACTGAATTTCCCCCCTACAGATAGTACCGTAGTTTCTATTGTTGGCTATAAGTAGCTTGCTAAAATATAATGCTTACTTACTTCATTAACAGTAAGAGACTCCAGCTTGACAGGCAAGTGAGGCAGGGAGGAACAAAGGTATGGAGTGGCAAGGGGAAATTCGCCTCCGAATTTCAACTAATATTTCTCCTCTAATATGGCACTAAGAGACCTAATCGATACGGCATATTATTCCTAAAAGACCAATCTTCCCATTCACGAATTTATATTTTCCTAAAATTCGATAAGTTGTTATGAAAATACTAATAAGATTAGGTGATCAATGACAATACGCCATATCCGCTGGTTAGGTTAAGGCGGGCACAGTAAAACGCCGCAATAACACAAGGCGGTAAGAATTTCCTGCCAACAGCTCTACCACAGGGCCAAAAATAAGATTATTTAATTCTACTTAAATATTGCAATGTTGTTGTTCAGAAGAGGAAATTCAAAAATGTACATAAAGAAGTCTGACGGAGACTGACGGGCACGGGCCGCAGCCGCCAGAACAGTTGTCTTGCACAAAACAGTATACTTAGATCGAAATCGGAGATCGGGGAGAAAAGATCGATCTTGTAAAAAAATCGACCTCCATCAAATTGATTAATCGGAACAAAGACATCGATCTTTTCTTAGATCGATATATTTTGCCCATCTCTACTCTCCATACACCCACCTGTACTCCAGCGTTATGTTTGAACACCCGCACTTCAAAGGGTTAATACAGAAACAGATAAATGAAAGATAAATAGATAAATTAAATTATGTTTAATTACAACTTAAGGACAGTATTCTGCGTGGCATGCATCACTCCATTTCGAAATTTGTGGCAAATCGTGTCGTGGATTTTACCTGGTGAGGGGCGATTAGACTAGGACTATTGAATAGATCAGTTTTCATCCGATATCGATAAATTTTGTGGGTAGGGTGAAACTAGAGTCCTACGAATTCCAATGTTACAAGATCAAAATTATCAGGTAATTAGTTTATTTATTTATTTTATTTTATTCTTGCAAATGTACTTTGATTAGAAGAAGGTGGATTGCTGTCGTAAATATGGAATAGTTTGGTTTGCTACTTTCGCTCTTGTATGCATTCCTTATACCAGTGACATTGTGATTTTATCGTAGTATGCCGTGCCTATGTGGAAATATAAAACATCTAACAGCAACTGGGTGACTGATGCGGTCTATGCAGCAGAAGCAAATGGTGTAATCATATCAACCTCAACTCGAAACCTTTACTTTTACAACACGTCCCAGATCGTGCACAAGCTTCTTTTCATCGTTTTAGGTGTGTATGTTCCTGCTATTCATTTGTAGGTATTTAACAGCTTAATGAATCTAAGTCCAAGTGTACTGATGAACAGTTTTACAGCTTGCGAAAGGTTTTAACAATAATTATTCCATCCCAACATCAGCATTTTGGAATTTGCGTACGGCTCAAATTTTCATAAAATGTACTGTACTGCATGGTAGGTACTAGTAGGGGCCGTACGGGTTTGGGTAAAAGGCGGTGAAAACACCAAGGTTTTGGGTAAAAATCACCACGACTTGGGTAAAATATTTACGAGCAATAAGACGAGTTTGGGTAAAACAACAATACATACAGGCGAAAGTAACTCATCGTGTTAACACATTCTGATCTATTTGTCCAACTAATCTATACTTTACTAAAAGGATTGATGTAGGATATTTTTTTGTTTTTGAGATGCGAGCAAAGCGAGCATCCAGGACCAGCAAACTAGACAGAACACATTCCTGTCTTTACCTGAACCCGTCGCCCTAATCTTACCGAAACTCGTCTGAATAGAGACCTTTCATTCTCCATTTACCAAAACCCGTGCCAGTTCTAGTGGTTTGTTCGCACTGCTCTAAAAGGGAGATGAATACTACTTTGCAACCACTTAGTGATTCCCATTTGCTATTTGAGACAATCTGTAACTTTATAATATCCATGTTTACACTGTATGCTGCTGTAACCAACTGTGTCACTCAAGTATTATAACTTTTTCCTGTAAGAAAACCAGAAAAGGCATTGGTCTAATCTACTCCACTACCAAGGCATATTAATCCTGACTGTGAAGTTTTTCTTCTTATAGTTGGATAAAGTCACACATATAAATTGCTGGTAAGTGACTTTGTGAAGCTAGTCCCCAGAAAACGGCAAAGCAAAACCAGCTCGTTGTGTAATTCAATTACGGAACGAATAGCCTCATATAATCACAATCTCGTCATTTCTGAAGGTCCTGAAAAATCACCCTTCAGGACCTGCAGGGTCGCAGAAACGACAGGTTTATTCCCTAATTGAACTACAGTATGGTTGAAGTGTTACCTAATTAACCCTAGAATGGAAATGATAAGTAAATCTTACTCCTAGCCACCTTGAAATGGTAACACTGGCACAAGAAATGTAGGTGGCGGGCCCTAGCTCTCGCTATGCTTCCTTCAAGGTTTCTAGTCTGTTGTGAAAATGCACCCAGATAAGTTAAGTGCTTCCTCTTTTTGTGGCTCAACCCTTTGCAAGGGTAAGTGAGTAAAAATTACTCAACATTTCTTATACTGAAGGTCTAGAGGAGTAAATATTACTCCTCATTTCCATTAAAAGGCCCACCAAGGGTGTCATTTTTATTTCCCATGATAGCAGATAGGAAATGTTACATATTTTACTTCCGTCAATGCTTTTGTGATTCACAAGAATAATTTCTACCGGGAACAACCACAAGGACCATCAACTGCCTCGTCCACTAAAAAAAAGTGAAGGTTCTCAATCGGTTGGATTTCATGTTCAAGCTCTATGAGCAGCTTACTGAAAATTGGAAGAGGCAAAGATTGACTTCCCGGTTGCCAAAGAGCTTAGGTCTGCTCGACCAGCCAGCCTTCAACTTCAGGAATGAAACAAAGCAAATATTGCTATTTTTGCCCATCTTCATTGAGACGATATACAACCACGTTTTGCAAGGATTGCAAAAAACCTATTTGTAGTCACCATCAAGTAAAATTTTGCAAAGACTGTTCGTAATTTTAAATTGTTCACATATCATATGGGACTTTTTTTTAACTTGGCTATGTTTACGTTTTGGTTTGGGGGTGTTCAAGTTTTTCCTTTCCCCCGGTATTGCATTTTGCCCTTTTTCCACTTACTGTGATAAAGGACTAAAATCTATTTCAGTAATTTATTGAGAATAAGACAGGATTGCCAATATTTTTCGTGGTAAGTGATAGATGTAGATGTAGGATTAAAACTCTCAGGGTGGGGGTTTGGGAGACCCCAGCACGGAAGCCAAGAGTGGTAAGTGATAGCATTCCCAAGATATAACCAACCTGTTTTTTTTTCTTCCTTCAATGGGATACTGTTTCATGATGTGAGAAGTGAAACCAATTGATTCATTATTTTGCTACAAGAATGCAATCCTTACATATTACTCAGGTACACCTACCTTATCTGAGAAATAGCAAAAAGATGAAGGTACCTCCTAGTTTTTTTGACAATTTTTTGCTGTGATTATGCACCTAAATTTTGATTCACTAACATTTTTCAATGAAGAATGAGTTGTTCAAATTGTTTATAAATGTATTTTGCCTTAACCCATTACCATTCAAAGAAAAATGCGACAAAAAAGGTGGTTTCCTACGTGGGAGTAAAAATTACTCAATCTTTCCTTTAAACGCCTTTAGAGGCACCTTTCCGTTGTAGGGTTAAATACAGTTTCTTGATTTTCAGGGATTGAGAACATCCCAACGTGCTTGCACTATTGTGCTCTTCCCAACAGAGAAGCAGAGCTGACAATTGGTGATGATAAAGGCGACGTCACTTCCATCCACTTCTACCAACCTCACAAATCCTTCTTTCAACCTCAGCCAGAGAAAGAAGCCACTTCGTACTTCTGGATGGTTGGTGCCTATCTACTTGATGAATACATTGCTGATGATCACGGATATTAGTGTTTCATCAATCTTTACATGACACATTTCAACATTCATAGGTCGTCATTAAGTTATGTAATGGTCTCAAATAAATGTTTTGGAATTCTTTGATACCCAAGTATCTGGACCAGGCGTACGTTTGTCACCTTTCAATGTTTGTAATTAATCTTTCTACTTATGTGCCACTTAACTTCTCTTAAACTCTATAAGGTCTGTACTCCTTATTAATTCAATTTGATTCACTAGTGTGGCACTGAGTAACTGGTAAGTGAGCAAATCAACCTGACACAACCGAATAAACCAATTTCAAATAATAAGTCTCCTTACACCAATTTAGGAGAAAGAAATAAGACATTGTGTAAGGCCCCTCCTGGTCCTTACAATGATTTTACGTGTTAGCAGGAGAACTTCATTGAATCGTCAACCCTTTGGAGCCCTGCACAACTGCCATGATTGTTCCACAAGTAGTTGAATTGTGTATTTGAATTTAAAAAAAAAATTGTTTGATTGAATTAACTACAGAAAGTGACACAATTCACAATAGTAAATTTCCCATAAACTAATCTCACATTCATTGAGTAATGACCTCTCATTACGCAATTTTTGTTACCAACCCAGGAACGGAACCCAGCTTTAGGTTAGCACCTCTGGCCACTCACCCATTGAGGACAATCGGGTCTTTGAATTAACCATGTGTGTGCACAGACAGAACAAAAAGGTTTAATGGTTTATTACTGGATATAACTGACTGAGAGGATAAGAAAGGGGCATGATTCAAAAATTGATCACTTATTTGTTCAAATACATAGGATTAAGATGTGACTAATTCAGTTCTCTGGCGTCATTTGGAGTCATTAACTTTGCTCTATGGTTTCGTTTTATGAGTTCTTCACTTATCTTCTTGGGTTTAACAAAACATTAAGAATAGTTCCAAGCTCAATAGCTCATACTCTTAGACTGGTTTTTGAAGTTGATGTAATAAAGTTGCATTCATGAGAATTTTCAGTTCAAGAACTCATTGCTTGGAACTACTTGAACTAATACGTTGCTGTCAGTTGTGCATTCCTAGGTTTAAACCAATAATACAGCAAGGATCATGTTTACCTAAAAATGTGTTTATGCAGTGTGGCAGAACACATGTGGGTTACATTGTACTGTTTTCTGAAACCCTCACCGTTTGAGAGAATGGAAAGACAGGTGCTTCATTCATTCTCATCAGAGGCAGCATGTTCTGAGGGCGAGGGGTTTGCAAGTGAACTCTTGGTTCGATACTTCATTAGCAATGGAAGGATTACATGGTAGGCCTACAGGCTATGCTATGTACAAAATGGGGTTTGATTTCAGAGGACCATATTTGCAACTTCGCTAACCTGAATTTGTATTTCAGCAGGTGAAAACTCAGAAGCATTGGGCGAATATTGAGTCCCAGAGAAAGGTGCATGCTGTCGAGGTGAACATGGTTGAGTTTTTCCCTGAAAACAAAAGTATCGTGAGCTGTAGTAACGATCCTGAGGCTTCGCTCGTCATGCGGTACAGAAATGGGAGACAGTCTTCCTACATCACCAAGTTAAAGAAGGTATATTATACGAATTTTACTGAATGCCAATAATGATTTAGTTGGACACACCCTAGATGATACTCGTTGAATTTCAATTTGATTAGTTGATACTTACTCAACAGTGCTTATCTCTCAACATTGTTCTTAATTTCCTCATGTGTAACATAACTCGATCACGGATTTTTGATCATCCTTCATTGATTAGAACCTAGAATATTAAAGAATATTTAAACCAATGCTTCGCTTAGTCGAGCTACCTGTGAGGATATTAAAATTTTAGTTCCGATGAACTAAGACTGGGAATTAAAATTTCTACACCCTACAAATATAAAACAACGAGACGAAGTTCGAACTCGAGTCCTTCCTACTAAGGGGAAATTTTCCTTCAGCTCTGGCACTAGCTGGTTGAGCTATGGGGCTGATTTAATCAAACCTCTTCGAGTGGGTCATTTTCCTTGAACATAAATTTCAACTGGTTTGAGATTGGATGAGACAACGAAAGGAAACTGCAGATGATTGCCGGGAGAAGTTCAGCAGTTGAGCAAGGTCATTGTCACATCGTGCGTTTTGACTCAAGTGAGTGAGGAAATGAAAGTTGCTACTTCAGGGAATGTGACGTGTGCAGTCTTTTGGGTAGAGGGAGATGTAATTAATTACTGTTACAGCCAAATGTATTTGATGTACCTGAGAGGGTGCGAACTTCGAACTTGCGTCTTTACTATTGAGGTGAAATTCCCCATAAGTTGCAACACTCCAACTGATTAAGCTATGAGGCCAATTCAATCAAATGTCTTAAACTTTGGTGTTGTCCTCCTTGAACGTGGTAGCACCTGCCTCACTACTGAATTTTTACAGTCAGACCACTCATCCCTTCATGAGGACAATAGTACTTTGACATCTAGAAAACTCTCAACTGTGTCGAATGTTAGTGAGTGTAGTGTAGTTACCCAACATAAAACCCTATCGATTAAGGTAGTACCTAATAATAATAGTATTCTTCATCAAACATTTCTTTCTTTCTTTCCACTTTTAAAGGGTGTCCCAATGACTATGCCCCCCCCCCCCTTATTTTCTCTAATTGTGGACGAAAAAAAATCGGACCAACGCTATTCTTCATAATTTTTTGCGTAGAGTTCAAAAATGACAAAACTGCGCAGCATGCAACCATGCGCAACCAAGATCAACTTTGTTTTTTCAAATGGAAACCCCCGTTTTTTTTGCAGATTCAAATTCTACGGAAAATTTCATGAACATTTCCTCCTCAATCGATTTTTCTGAACGATCGCGCTCAAAGATGCGATGCGCCAAAATTGAGATGGAGGTAGTGTGGCACATGACTAAGCTCTATTTTTCAACGCTGAATCGTGTGTTGATATCCTTTTCTTGATTTGATTTCATTTTACTGCATTTACAGCCAAAAAAGTCACTTTATTAGGAGGAAATCATTGATTTTCTGTGGAATCTTTTCAAAGTATTGTTCCCTTCACGAATTATTTCTCCTTTGTGCAGCTAGACATTGCTGTTTACGAGGTCTGATCAAAAAGTTCCAGAACTTTCTTAATAACTCTTTATTAATTAATTTTCAAATATTTTCAAATTTGTCCCCTTCAAAGTACTCCCCTTGGCTACGTATACACTTCTCCCAGCGTTTTTTCCATTGATCCATGCAGTCGGAATAAGCCTCAGATGGGATGCTGTTAAGTTGCTCCAGCGATTTTTGCTTCAGGACGTCTATGGAGGCAAAACGCTGTCCTTTCATCGGGTACTTGAGCTTGGGGAACAAGAAGAAGTCTGCGGGGGCCAGGTCAGGTGAATAGGGGGGCTGGGGAATGACGGACATCGCGTTTTTGGTCAAAAACTGGCGAATCAGGAGGGCAGTGTGACAGGGCGCATTGTCGTGGTGAAGCACCCACTCGCCCACATTTCTGGCCTCTTCCTCCTCACAGCTTCGCGCAATTTTCTAAGGGTTTCTAAATAACGAAATCGGTTAATTGTCTCACCTTGGGGCATGAATTCGTGATAAACAACACCCTTGGAATCGAAGAAAACTGTCAGCATCACCTTCACGTTTGACCTCACTTGACGAGCTTTTTTGGGTCTCGGAGAAGTTGAAGTCTTCCACTGTGATGACTGCATCTTGGTTTCAACATCGTAACCGTAAACCCACGTTTCATCACCTGTGATGATCGTTGTCATGAAGTTTTCATTAGAATTGGCCATTTCCAGAAGGTCCTGGCAAACTGCAACACGGTGTTGTTTTTGGTCGACTGACATGAGTCTTGGAACAAACTTCGCTGCGACCCTTCTCATCCCCAATTTCTTGGTCAAAATTTCCTGACATGATCCGAAGGATATCCGGCACTCTTCGGCCATTTCGCGGATCGTCAGGCGGCGGTTCGAACGCACCAGGGTGTTCACTTGGGCCACATGAGCGTCCTCAGTTGACGTCGAGGGTCTCCCTGAACGAGGGTCATCTTCGACGGACATAATGGGAAACTACCGTATCCAGTTGGAGCGTAATCTCGTTCACGGAGCATAATCAATGTGTTGATAATTTGCGATGAGAACGACGAAAATGACAAAAATTCTACTCGTTCGTTACTGTAGGAGGAGCTCAATTCGAACAATTTATCGGGTTATTGTTTCAATCATTTTTTCACCTTGCGATGTACAACAGATGAAGCAGAGGTAATATTGCTTCCTTTAGCTGATATTTTGTGAGTTATCATCAATGTTCGGAACAACTTATCAATTTATTATTATTTATTTTAAAAATGTTTTTAGAAGACTGAAAATTCTTTGCGAAATTTTGTGATGTGTAAAAGTTACCTGGTACTTCACTATTTTTTCAACACTTTATATTATTAATAACTACTGTGCCAGTACAATAGTTTTCAAGTATTTATTTGTTCCATTTCAATGAAACAATTACGGAAATTAAATACATTTTCTTAGTGTGTTGTCTGAGTATTTAAAACCATATTTTAACTGTTCAGGGAGTGAGATGTTTTCACCTAGACAAACGCCTTGGGCTCCTCGTCACCGTGAGTGGTGACTTTTCTATCAAATTGTGGAATCCAGTGGTGACTAGTGGCCCAATCGAGGAGCTAGAAGGTCACGGAGCTCCAGTCACTGATATTGCCATTCTGAAGCATATTCGCTCTATACTTAGCATTTCTGAAGATGCGGTAAGCCAAACCCAAGTTTGAATACAAATCATTATATTTGACATAAATAAATCGTAAACGGTGATAATTTATCTTTTGAACGTCAAGTTATTAAATTATATTTGTGTATATTAAACGAATCAGGTGGATCCTGTGAATGAGATTACTGTAGAGGAGCTACGATCGTGTGTGTAATATCGAACCATTTGCTTGTACTCCTAATTCTTATCATAAAACGCTGCCAACTCTAATACATGGGTTTATTATTTTTTTAATAATGCGTCATTGATCGTATCACTGTGGAGGGTCACTTTTAGTCTCAGAAATTATGAATTGCTATGAATGAATTTCTATGGATTTGAAACCGATCCCACTCGATTTTTTTCATCCAAAATTACTAGAAACTGACACTCCACTAGGCTGGGTGTGCAAAAAGAAAAACCCCGATCGAAAATATAAAGCAAAGTCAGGAAATCAACCAAAGTATGGAAACAATCACGAAGAAATGCATCGTGGGTGGTCTTTATAGAGGCAGTAAAAGGAGTCACAGGCATTTGTGTCAACGATCATGAAGGCCAATTTCATCATGCTCTGCAGCCAAACTGGAACCAGCGAAAGGGAGCACAAGGCGACCAGACTGAGCGCTCATCCACCAACTACTAGCCAGACAATAGCACGTCATTTGGCGAATGAGGCAGGCCTCCCAGTGGATAATAGAAATACTTCTGGCTGCAGATTTTGACCTCTCCAAGATGGAGTTCTAGGATGCCCTTGCAGCACAGTATGAATGGGAACCAAGGAGGCTGCCAGAAAAATGTGATAAGTCTGACTAGCTAGTTGACCTCCAGCATGCACTGAACTGTAAACGAGGAGGTTGGGAAACCTGAGAGGCTCATTCTTGCCTCTATTTAGTTCATCTGGCAGATCAGTCCACAATGAATTTAATTTGAGTTCAGGAGGCAGGCTGGACATTGTTGGGCTGATGGCAGAATGGCATTCCCAGTACTCCTGGGGGCTTATGTGGGTATGTCAAAAAATCCAATTTGCAATCATTGGAGGATTAGCTGTGGAACTAAGGGGAAACGTGATGGGAGACCAAGGGACTGGGCCTGGAGAATGGGACTGGTCTCTACTCCATGGAGGACGAAGTAATTAGTGTTGTGTGAAACCAGTATGTCAAGAGAACCGGAAATCAGGAATCCTCTTCCAAGGAAGAACCTCTTTTTTCTTTTATTTGTTTGAATACAATTTATTGGTTTATTGAATTGTAGCTTTTTTCATTTAATTTTGCTTCTCAATGAACCAGTTACCTAATGATTCTACCTTACCTGTATTCTTGACAGGTGATGAAAGTCTGGGATCTAGAAAGTCACTCCTGTGTTCAAACATTACACCTGAATTTTCCTTGTGGAGCTCGGCTGACAGACCCCTACAGGAATTTATATCCGGGCATCAGATCAGTTATTAGCTCTGAAGAATCTTGCACGAAGGAACCACCAAAAACACAATCTTTATGGGACAAAACCGCCGAAGATGATGTGTTCTCAACACCATTCAGGAAGTGAATAGAAACAGGAAATTTCTAATTTTATGTGATTCCAAATCTGAAAATGTTATATACTTAAATTAATTACCTCTGAAAAAACGAAATATCTTACTTATTATACGAAAACTTTCTATTTGATTGAAAACTTTCGATTTATTATATAGTGCAGTAGAACAGTGTTTCTAATCAAGTACACATATATATAAAAACGCGACAGAAAAACAAAAATAACAACAAATGACTCACGGGGAGTTGTGGACGTTTCGCGACGATGCGTTTTCAACACTGGCCGCCCCCTTGATCCATCAGACACGTTGAGCGGTGATGGGTGGGAAGAGCAGAGCTCTTGCATGTTGCTGAGACCGAGGGAGGACCGTGGGGGGAGGGCTTCTTAGGTTTTGGGAAAAATAGGGAAAAAAAGGTGAGGGGAGAGTAAGAAGAGAGAAGAAAAAATTGGGTGGTGAAAGTAAGAGTGAAAAAAAGAAAAGTGTAAAAAGAAAAAAGAGGAAATGGGTGGATTTATGTTGGAAAAACATTTTTTTTTATTGGTATGCGTTCAGCCCAGGACTCACTTTCGCTCCCAAAACGACAATGTGAGCCGCCTCAGAGATCCGGAGTGCAACATCAGATTCAGTAGAAGGCAACCATTTCAACACCCTAACACTGAAGCACTCATCGAAGCTGTCCCGATGGCCTGCTGCGTGGTTGCTCACTGGAGCATCATCATTGCGTCGAACTGCAGCTCAATGATTGTTCATCCTCAAGTTGAGCGGTGTGGATGCTTTTCCCACGTAAAAAGCGTCACACTTTTTACACAGGAGCTGGTATACACAGTTCCTCGAAATGCAGGACGCACTCCCTTTGGCTGGGTACTCGTGGGGTGTGTGTGGTGAGGTGAAACTTGCCTGAGGCAGCACAGGTGGCACAGCTTGCACCTCGGACGATTGCATGGACTAAGCCCCAGCGGCTCCTGGTCCAAAACGGCTGCATCTGGCAGAGGAGTCTTATGGGAGAGCTTATTGCCCAGGTTGAGGCCATGCTGATAGGGCAAGCAGAAAACAGTTGGAAAAACTGTTCTGGTGTCCTCGTTTGCTAGAAGGATGGTGTGAAGCTCCCTCATGATAGAATTGATCTTCTGGACTCCAAAGAAGAAAGTCGTCACGAGGAAGGGACCAGTACACAGGGGAGTGTCAAAAGGCTGATACTGAACGCTGGCCGGCACCACCCTCTGATCTAGGAGTCTCTGAGGGTAACCTCTTGCAGAACCTTGATCCCCTGGACAATAGTGTCCTGGATCAAGTCCATCTGCTCACTTGAGAGCAAGGCGCTTGGGAATTCCATCCCTCGCCCACCCTGGCTGCTGGACCACCCATGTATGATGGACATCCCTTGGGTTTGTCCAGCTTGCACCTTTTTGGATCCTGCAGAGGCTCAAGGGAGCTCGTTACTCTCGGACACTGGCACTGGCTTTTTTGCCTCTAACCTGGCAACAGCTGGTTCCAGTTTGCTGGCAACCATGTGGTTGAACCGCTTCCTCTTGCTCAATGACATCTTCAGCCACTCATTCTACTTGATGTCTGAGCCAGAGGAGCCCTATAGCACAATCCTCCAGACCTTGTGCCACAAGCTTTTTTAGGGTCTTCCTCTGCTCCAAGTTCATAGGCACAAAGCCTACTTTGCCCTTACTAGCAGAGCAAGACCCTATTTACCCTTGGGTGGCACTAGCCAAGCCCACCTCCTCTGACCCTGCACCAACCATCTGCTTCAAAGGGGCACCAGGCTGGGCAAGGGTGTTCAGAGGCTACTGGCTGGCACCTGCCTCTACATCCATGCTTTCTAATAGAAGACTGAAGGCACTCATGCCAGGATGAAGGCGTCATGTCAGATGACTCTTCCTGGTAAAAAAGAGCTGAGCTCGAAAGCAGCTCATCCTCGATCTCTAGATTTTTATTTTTATTTTTCAAGTTTCCATCCATAAGATACGGGTAACGATGCCAGTATAGCGGTCACACCCTGCAGATTGAAGGGTGAAGGCTAAGTTGAAACTGGGGGTCGCCTGGTACCCAGAGTCTGATAGAAAAATAGATCCACTATTCAAATATACCCCCAATAGTGATTTCAAGTTGTTGCCTCAACACTCAAGCTCTTTTCTATCAACGCATGGGTTATCACCCATCGATATATGCAACAAATCCGCAAGCAGAATAGACAAATGAGATATCTTCCATCTAGTAATAATTACTACTAATGCACAGTGGTAAAAGATTCAAATCCATCTGGAAATAAATCATACCACTGGTTTGAAAGGAACACAAGTTCCTCGAAGGTTTGAACTAACACAAGTTACACCTTATATAATTTTACGAATTATTTTGACTCTTGCCCGAACAACTGATGACTAACGAGATTACCGATGTCTGTAGTCAGTCTGCATTTAGACTCTTTGCTTGGTATTGATCTGTGTCTTATCAAGTTACTGGAGAGTAATTGCACTATGCTCCACCTAAAACGAGGTATGCAGTGAGTTATTTCCAATTTTTAAATAAAATTTAAACATTTTTGAAGCACATTAACGAGCTGTTGAGATGTTCTCATACTTCAACGGCTTATTATTCCCATATCTTTAGCACAATGTCGTGCAATCAAGTTTTTCTCGACAGAAACTCACTTAAATTGGGCCAGCTCCTTTTCCTAAATTCTTCCCAAATTCACGAGAATGTGAAGAGTGGTGAATTGGAACAGACTTGACTTGGTACTTCAGTCTCTCAGGGGCGTGCTACCTACCTATAAGGTTTGTGTGTGTTACAGACAATAGCCTATGTTGCGAAGCTTGATTAAACCGCAATTCTATAAATTTATAATAACAGCAAAACAAAACAAAAATCTGTTATAAAGTGCAGGTAAAATGAAGGAAAATGATATAGATTCCCCCACGTTATTACCTACCATATGTACTGTTTGCCTTATCAATTATTCCACTTGACGCCTCTGTCTTGAGATTCGTAATGGTACCAACTACTATAGTAGCTGATTGAAATCTTGATATGTAGGAAGGCATTTTTATCTTCTCTCCATTGATCATTCTGTGGATTTGTTTCTTTTGATATCTTGCATTTTCCAGAGATACTTGGCTGAGATCTGAGATTGTCGTCGTAATGGGAAATTATGTGAAAGTTTTTGAGTTGGAGAGCTTCTTTGGCAAAAGTTTGGACCCACTCCCACTACCCCGGAAGAACCTGGAGCCAGCTACCCCACTCCTTACTACCCTCTCACCCATACATTCCGGTGAGCACATGATATCAATTTAGATATAGCTAGTGAAGACCCATTATGGCGAAATGCTTGCTATCCCTACAGTTAACAGGTTTGTGCAGATTTTAAATGAGTACAGATTTAAATCTCCCTAATTTTTTCATTACAGGGAAAACACCAAATCCCTCAAGCAAAAGATGTTCAAAAATCTTGCCAGCTTAGCCCCTTTTCATGAAGCTACAGTGTTGTCCTCATTCGATCTCAAACACGAATATGAATCTGATGTTGATGTAAGCTGCAATACACAATGTACATTTCTATATGGTTCTTCATACTGTGTTTGATTCAGTTTAGTGTAAACCTACGTTTTAAATCTCTTTGTTGTATTTAATTTTTACCCTTTTGCTGCAATATTCCCTACTTGTTTGCTGAAATTCCCCAAATCGTAAATGTGATTGAGTGTAAATCTTTGTTTTATAGGTAAGAAAAAATAGCTAGATACTTAGTTGTAATGCTCTGAGATTTGTTTGTATCCATGCCATACCTGATTGACTTTTCAGTTGTTGAGGATGCTTATCAGAAATGGTGCACCTCATTTGGCCTTGATGCTCTCCAAAAGAAAACCTTTGCTACGCTCGTTCTTCAAGATCCAAGGTAGCTGAAGGTCTTTAAGTTTATTTCAATCGACTACACTTGAAATACCATTATAACACATATACTATTATCAAAACCTTTACATCAGTAGATACTACAAAAATAAAATAAAATGATGTTGAAAGAACATGTTTTATCTATGGTAGCTACATCTCTGCCTACATATCATATTGAAATCAATACGCCCAACAGATGTATACCTTGCTGACCATCCTTCTGTTAACAGCAGAGGTGGCTTAGCTGTACTCATAAAAAATCAAATAGAGCACGATGTGTTGAATCCAATCTGCACGGACTCGATACAAGAGGCAAGGATACAGGTGCAATCAAATGGCAATTTATACCAGATTGGCTCATTCAATATAGAATCAAAAACTAAAATAAAAAAGGGGGGTGAAGAGGTAACCTCAAGTTTCAATCAAAGATTTGAGGCACTAAAACATGTGATAGCCCACACCACCTGTCAGCTATCAACAGAACAAGGACGAGAGGAGTGACGGAGTCATAACAAGTATTACGAACATCAAAAAATGAAAAACGGGGTCCACCACCTTCAAGCAGAGTGAAAATACCATAGAAAAGGTCCGGTTAAATTTTTGAATGGGCCCATATAAATGGAACACCCTGTATATAGACGTATACATTTACCATTCCAGACGATAGCTGTCGATAGGATTGAGTTAAAAACTTTGTTCTTGCAACAACCACCACCACCACCAAGTCCTTAGCTTGAGTATAATATCTTGCACCAAGTCCAACATTCCTAAAGAGGGGGTGAGCTCGTTGGACAACAATTTTTCAACACATTAAATTGGTCAAACCTCAAAAATTGCAATAAAAAATCCAAAAAAATTACGAAAAACTGCTAAAATTTTGTGAATTTGTATTTGTTTAGCAGAGAATAACTCAAAAAAGTATGTCAACCATGAACTACGTAATTTAAAAATTAAAACTCAAACTTATGCTCACAATTGTTCTTGAATTTCATTAAAATGTGCAAAAGACAGATAAAAATGCAATTAAATATTAAAAAATCAAAACCTTTGTTTGAATAAAAGAATATCATTTATAACAAGTTTTAAAGCAATAAAACTGACAGTTAACGATTTCTTAGTAGACAAATTTGATCAAATTTTATCTCAATTGAACGTAAATTTTATGTTACCGTTTTGGGGAATTGCTCTTACAATAATGCTGCATGACTGGAACTTTTTCTAATTTGAATATGAAAAATAGCTCACTCTGATGCAAGGAAACGTTTTATTTCACACGCTTCATTTATAATTTCATGACAGTGCTCTGTTTGATTGCCCGCTTTCATAAAGGTGTGGGAATTTTAGAGTAGATTCCAGGTAGGTACCTAGGAAACTAAGATGATGATAGGTACTAATTAATATGAGATTTAGTGTTATTCATCCAGAATCAAATAATCATTTTTCTAATAAAGCACGGTATATTGGAGTTGTGATAAAGAAAAAATTAACAAACAAGAAAGTTGAACAACTAGTGTAATCTTAAAGATCTTTAAAATATCAACTCTCCATGTTTGACAAAAAAAACCACAACACAGTTAATAAACAATTGCGCTGTAACTTGAATTCTTTGTTATACATTCTAATTTGTATGGCACAAGTGGTACCCACACCAGTAGCACATTCAAATCATCACTTCATTAATCATTTATAATTATCTAATATTAAGAATAGAATTTTAATAAACTGTAATAATCCATCATTTAAAATTACCCGTAATCATAAAGTAACTATTCATGAGAGTGGCTCAGTAGCACATAAAGGGTTCCTAGTCCAATATTCGATGTCAATTTTAGGATTATAATTCATGTATAGTGTAGTCAAACTATGTTTCATTACTTTTCTAACTAGAATGTAAGTAAACTAGGTCACACTGTTTAAAATTGGGTAATATAGGGCACACTAATCGGTATTTCTGCGCGAACTGAATTTACATAATTCTTTAATTACATTACAATCCGAATGCATCACAGGACTATATGGTTTCAAGGAAAATAAGTTATCACAACAGGCACGCATTAGAGTACTGCCCGATATAAAAATTAAACGAAATAACAAAGTCATAAATACAATAATGAGCACCTATGCTTAACTTCGTTGATTAGTTCATTATACGAACAATCACCAAAGTTTACACCTCAATCATCAATAACCCACTGAGAAACCTGCAGCAGAGTAGTGGGAAAGAATGAGAAAACAAACATTCATTTCCAGCAGCCCAGTAATAACAACACCCTAGTAAGTAATAAATGCAACAACACCTTACATCCATTGAACACTCACTATTTTGCACATCATAGATCGCCCTGAAAAAAAATAAGGAACTGATCACTTCGTATGTTTAATTTGAACACCAAAGTTGAAATTCAACTACTCGCAGTATCTATTTATAAATTTTCTACGAATTCTATAGTATCTCATTCCCTACTATTGAGTCCTAATTCTGATAACAAGAGTTTTGATATTCAAGCAAAATTGAATAGGCAGCAACTATACATTCCAAAAATTACCAACAACGAACCTAATTAATCAATGTAACTTCTTAGATACCCGTAAATTGAATGAATGATCGTTGTTAGATTAATTTTTAAAATTACAAGAAATTAACTCTACAGTTCTTAGGTGAATCACAGTCCAAATTAAAACACAATGTCATGCGCATGTCGTCTTATTGCGCAGCATGAATTGCGTCCACACCAGTGTCGTGTTTAAATAATATACTACTTTTTAAGCGTTTTAACAACCACACATGGATGAATTATAAATAGATATTTACATCTAATGAAATAAAAGGAAACATTGTGGAAGTTTATTAGCAATGTAACGAATTTTTCCAAACATTCAATAATTACGATTTTAATAACATGGTACCTGACAGACTACATCATCTCTAGTCAAAATAACCACTCTTAGCGAATTTCGGTAGAATTGTAAATTATTGAAATGGATTCAATTTTATAAAATTAATTCCTAAAATTGTTAAACATTAAAATCAGGTTTGTAGTATGGTTTCTAATATCTCAGCTTAGAATCAAGATAAGGAATCCGTTCCACCTTTTTTTTTTTCTTTTTATATAAAATAGACGTTCCCATGAGTTCGTGAAATAACATTTTCGGGTAGGAAAGTGCCCAACTGTAGAAGAAAAATGTTGAAAATAGAACCTTATTTTGTACGATATTCGAAAAAGTTCATCAGTTTAAAAAACTAATAGCTAAAGTAATTCCCCACGGGATTTTTTTGAAGAATATATTAAACTGTCATTAAAATGTGATAAAAATCACAAAAAAATTATACCAATTGACATACATTTGAGGAGGGATCATTTTAGCGTTTGCGAGCTACTAAAAAACCAAACGAATAAAGGTAACGAAAATTCGCTCAGAAATTCATAGAACGAACTACCTAGGGATGTATTGATAAGAAGAAGAACGAAAATGCTAGGAATTATATTCACTCAATTTATTCTAAAACAAGTAATTTTACATCGCCTAATCAAAACACGGATTCATCAACTTCATTTACAGACTTAAGAACATAATTATATGATGAATACCTACAATTTATAAAAGTTCTAGGTAACTAAACAAAACGAAACCAACTTTCAGCTACATCTATGTTGAGAACGTTTGTTTTGAATCGCAATATTTGAGGTTACCTAACTGGAAATTCCTCCATTTCTATTTTAGGTGACTTTGTTGGTCATTGTCTTTACGTCAATAAGTCAATAAGTCTTCATTTTCTCAGTGAATATAGTTAGCAGAGGAGAAGGAAAACAAAAATGGAAACAGGATGTTTGGCAAATTCAAACAGGTAACAGAACACTTTCAATTTCTACCACCAAATGTCACTACATAAATGTATACATATATTTTATGTTGTATTTCACATTTTGTCTCGCATTCAGTTCTAAGGACTTTTGGATATCTGGAATAATATTGAGGTATATACTATACAAAATGAACTTAAAATTAATAAATTTCTTTATTCATTTTCTTAGTTTCTCTGAACTCAACAGTGAACGTCTACAGATAGATAGTAGCTGGTATTCCTTACCACAAATCCATTTTTTTCGTTCCTTTCGTTTTTCACTATTTTTAGGTCTTAGTACAAATCTTCCATGAATAGGATGAAAAAGAGAAGTATATCAGATGAAAAATAAATTTAAATTCAAATATATTTGTGACACTCGAAAATTGGTTCGAGATTCACTATTCAAAGTAGTGGTAAAACAAGAAAATGAAAATGACGAATTTAAATCATAGTATCACTGTTAAGATCTAGGTAGCAAGAGCACTAAATGAGAATCTAAAAAGGAAACTGTAATATTCGTAGAACTCTAGATTACAGATTCGATTGTACGAGGGTGGTAAGCATGCCCTCCATTCGCCTACTACACCCTCCCCTTTCACGAAGTTTGACAAGATGGCTCATTGAGTGACTGACGTAAAATAAACCCCTCCAGAATATTATGTGAGTCTATTACTTAAATATACTCCCCCTTCAGGAACATTACAGAAACCAAATGATAAACTAGGGGAATGCTAGCTGGAATGGATACAGTACACGCACAAAAACACACGAGCATGGAAGGATTATAACTGATTGGAATCACGTGCCTACTCTTTTTCATTTGTTTAGAGGGAGGTCCAATCTAGAATTACCATTGGGCAGCATGGACATGCAACGAACATTTTCAATAAAATCTCCTTTCTCAGATGCAGTACGCAGTACGACTTAGCGTCCACTTATGAGTTCATGCCAAGGTAGTTTCACTAGATTGAAACTACGCAGAATCCTTATTTTTCCTGTCCTGTATTAGAAGTTATTGCTTTGAGGTATTCTTTGTGATGTGATCACTAAGTGATTAAATTGATTGAATTAGGTTAAAATTATCGGATTTCATAGTCAATTTCAACGTTTTAGAAGACATAATACATTTTTTTCAAACCAATTTCAACTTTTTCCAAGTCAGATTCAACATCTTCCAAACCAAGTTCAACCCTTTCATAATTATTGGCCACATTTCTAAAGACGTACACAAGCCTAAATGCTTGATAGCAATTGTGAATTGGCTTGCTAACAATATTTGTGAGGCAAATGTAAAAATTTCAAAAATCAACAATTTTTATACTTTGAATTAAGATTCAGATTAAAAGATAATTTACCAACACGATCTTAGTTTTTTTTATTAAATAATCTATAATCTGTTACACTAATTTAAGGTATCGTTCTAAAAGAACTAATAGAAATGAAGTGCACATAGATTAAGGTGGTGGTGCACAAACCGTGTTCAAGTTGTAGGTGTAGTTAGTTGTGTACAGGTTACGTGTGTTATCAAATGGATTAATTTGATTTGGAAAAACCTGATTTTTTTTTGGAAATGATTGAACTAGACTAGGAAAAGGTTGAATTTAGTTTGGCAAAAATTGAATTGGATTAGATATGCTATAATTAGATTGATACTATGCTCATATGCCTAGATTGCTAAATGATCAACTATAAACAGTGCTATAATGTAGGAGGACACCAGTGGAAGAGTGCGGTTACATTGTGAGATGCCCCCTGCACCTGCTATCCATACCAGGTATCGCAGTATAGATTTGGGTTTGTACTTCAAAGAAAATCCTCAGAGAATTATGATACATCGTATGATACATTGGTAAATGTACATGTGTAAGAAAACTCTCATTGGGGGATTTCTAGGATGGAAGCCACGATACATAGGTGCTTCCACAATTTTCCTATTCAAACTTATTGAACTAAAAAGGCATCCCATCAATATAACAATATCAAAATCCTTAGTGATAATACCCAATTATTGTGCTTAGTAAAAATATCAAGAACGAGGTAATTCAAGAAATACCTAGAACGAAATTACCCTTCCTTTTCAATGTTTCATTTAAGCTGGTGGTTTGAGAGTTATATACTGTTTGCAAGGGAATGAAAGGTAGTGTACTACGAGATGCATCATCAAGCTGTAACTTACAAAATACCTCACGACAAACATTATGAACTGAGTTTATAGTGAAATTGGAGACGTTCATAAACAATAAGAATTTGGAATTTAGATATAGGAAAAGGTTGGCGTGAGATGAAAGTGAAGGAGAAGGTTGTTCTACTGGAGCCGGAAAACTTCACACAAAGAAACCCGTAGCAACAGTAGCAGTTATAAAATTAACCCATTAAGAAGAGCATCAACCTGAGTTAATATTTGGAGATATTAAGAACCCGGTAAGTAATGAAACAACCGTGAGTTCCCAATTGGTTAGGTAGGAGTGTTCTTGGTCTGGAAACGTTTGCAAGCTCCAGTGGGCAAGAAGGAATGATATTCTCCAGCCGGTAAGTTATTCACAACCGTGGCTTTTGAATATCTTGGGTAAGGAAAGAGGGAGTTGTTGGGAAAGTTTGTAGGATTGAGGAGAAACGTGAACACGTTAAATGAGTGTGAAAGAGTGGACGACTAAGCCTGCGGCGCAAGGGCTTATTTACAGCCCGGGGGATTGACGTCATGTCACCTGACCGCAACAGTCGTTTGGGAAGGAGTCCCTTCCGCACGCTTGGTTTTCCGAGCTCGTTTATTCGGTTGTAATATGTACAATATGTTGGGTTCACAACAACAAGTTTCATAGAATAAAATGTAATTACTAAATCACAAAACTGTAAGGGAGAAAAACAATGGCTAGAACGAGTGATATCTGCAACCTATTCAGATTTGTACAAAAGGAACTAAAATATACAACAATTAAATTTGTACTTACGAACCAAATGAGTTCACTAGAAGCTGACTAGCCTGAGACGAAGCTGGTCTTGAAAGAAGAGGAGGCATGGTCGCCACGGATCAATGTCTTCAGACGTGGAAATACTCCCTTGGGTATTCAGCAGAATTTGAATCATTATGGTGACACCTGAAAAGAAAAATCAGCATTTACAGAATAATTCAAGTCAACTGAATGGATTGACGAAAAATGCATGATTATTGAAACACCTAACAGAAAATTCTTAAGCAAAACTATAATTAGATTTGTGTTTTTTATTCCAACGAAATGAATTTTTAATGTAATTGTTGAGCCACAACCATTGATGGAAACTAAAAATTTCACTTCCACATCATTTCCTGACCAACTACAACTGGAAAGATGAGGTCTGTTTTCAATCTGCAGTTCAACGGAGAACATTTATCCCAAATAGGAGCAAAGACCAACTCCCACGTATAGAGTGAGTGAGGGAAAAAACAGCTAAGTTTCAATTTACGAGCACTGGTTTGTTCCCTAACATTCAATCTCGAGTTGACGAAAACACCAACAAGCGGCATGTGATCTACTAAGTTCAGTAATCGTAGTGGCGCTATTGCAATCACACTATATAAAAACCAGCTTATCAGAGTATATCGACGTTTCAGGGGATGGTAACGCTGGGCGGGTGGAATTCTCGCCCCCGTCTCCCAGGGCAACCGACCTGCTCCCCCCTCCCCCGACCCCGCCAGTGAAGGCAGGAGGGCCCCAGCGGGGGGAAGCGTCTCCCAGGGCAAGCGACGTGGTCCTCTCCTCGGGGATTTGGGATATACGATTTTTTGACTTTTAATATTGTTATATTATTATACTCCCTCATTGTGTTGTTTAGTACTCTACCTCCTGTACACACGGGACTTACCCCAACAAGAAGGCACAACTGTTGCCACCTTTGCAGATGATACGGCTATCCTCTCTGTTGGAGATGATATACAAGCTGCAACACGCAAACTACAGACATCTACTACTGAGGTTTGTAAATGGACCAAGATGTGGAGAATGAAGCTGAACGAATCAAAATCAGCCCACATCAACTTCACTAACCGAAAAGTCCCAATCTTGGATGTTGAGATCAATTCGAATAAAATACCGCATACTGAAGCAGTTAAATACTTGGGTTTGACACTTGACTCCAAATTAAACTGGAATAAACACATAGAAAAGAAGAAAGAAGAACTTAAAATCAAGTACAGAAGGATGTATTGGCTAATGCGAAGGAATTCCCATCTCTCTCTTCACAACAAACTACTTATATATAAGCAGATCCTTCGCCCTATTTGGACCTATGAGATACAGATCTGGGGCTGTGCCAAGAAATCAAATATTAAGAAAATCCAAACCTTTCAGAATAAAATACTGAGAAGTATAGTTGGAGCCCCTTGGTACATGCGAAACGATGATATTCATCGAGATTTGAGGATGGAGACAGTCTATGAAATTATTGCAAAATACGCAAGGAAGCATGAACATCGCCTCCACAAACACGTGAACCCGGAGATGCTCTACGTTTTGGACAACGAAGGTGAAATCCGACGTCTCAAGCGAAACAAACCACTGGATTTAGTTGTGCTGCGTGAATAAAAGTGCAATCGAACTCAGTGCTAATTAATTGAGCTATATAATAAAGGGCTAGATTTTGCTGTAAACCTACCCTCTTGGAGTGTACCTTTATTGATATGTAAAATTGCTAGATGAAATGTATTTAATTTTTCAGTCGCAATTAATAAATCACGAAAAAAAAAAAAAAAATTGTGTTATTCACCTATTTCTTTTTAACCTGCGTAGCAGGGCCATTAAACTAGTAGCTACTTATAAAAATTTAAAAATAAAAAATTTCGAAAGAGTTTCATCAAAATCCGTTTTAAGGCATTCTGCAACGATTCCTGCATATATAATCATAGTTTTGTAAGACTCCAGGTGGGTTATTAATATACATATTAAAAATCAGGGCAACTTGTCTATTTGCTGACTCCCTCCAAGTCCCAACTTAGGCCGAATGTAAACATTTTTACGACGCCAATAAAGAGTTAAACAAAACAAAAAAAAAACCTCCAATGTGTAGTTACACATTGACAATGTCCCATTAAGTAAGACTCGAACCACACCAATTATCTCACGTTAAAATTGATGGATTTGAAAATAGCAAGAAGAATATCATGGTTCATACAATCAAAAGCACAGGAAAAATCAATTTGCACCATAATTATCACGTTTCTCTAAATATCCAATTCCTTATATCCATGCGTCACCTATAATTTACTAAAATTCCGATTAGCGCTGTCTCAGTACTATGATCTTTCCTGTAGGCTGATTGTTTTGTATCAACTATCATCTGCTCCTCATCGTTAGCTGTAAGCATTTCATATATTATTCTATCAAAAATCTTACCCGCAGCACAAAGTTTATTTATTGATCTGAAGTCACAAGGTCTAGTTGGATTATCAATTTTAGGTAGTGGCAGCACGAGGGAGTTTTTTCAAATTGCAGCAAAACTAAAACGACGATATCAGCAAATCGTTTTAGAACGTCAATAGGTAAGCCATCTGATCCAACACAATCTCAGCTGATAATGCTCATTGATTTAAAAACATCCTGCTCAGTAATTTTTTGCAAAATTAAATTATCTAAATTGCTTGGAGGATGAATTATAACCATCTAATGTAATTTTGTGCTCTAAATATCACAACGTCTTTCAGCGAATGAAAATGAATATTTTCTATGAAAATTCGTATAGAAGAGGAGTGACACCACAAGAATTCGCTGAGGTTGCGAATTGAACGGTAGAGCAATGTGTCCCTACAGTAGCTTGAATAATGACCTGACTTGGTCGGGGGTCGGAGTAAGATTGAAACCATCTTAGATGTCCCCATACAAAACATAAATTACTCAATTTCTTTTTCCTTGCATCCTTCATAACCATTGCAGTGAACTAGCGGAAATGACCATTCTGCTATTTATATCACTTACACTTTTTCTTTTTCGAATCAGCTTGTTGTCCAGTAATGCGAGTTGATGTATGAAACCATCATTAGGATGAATATTGCGATTGTGCCGTACGGTTGTCATAGCCTCAACTGCAGTCATGTTTCGCTTCATCATTAAAAAAGCCAGCACCATGGTCCCTGACCTTGATATCCCCATCACACAGTGAACCAGCACTTTACCTGAAAATAATTTGCAGATCGTTAGAGAAGAATCTTGAATCGTGTTTAAACCTAATTAGACCTGAAATCAAGGGTTTCAAGGTCATACAACCCGTTGAAAAGTTAGCGCTAATTTTGATGAAGACCCCCCATGGGTGGAAAACTTTTTCTCGAGTTAGTCGTTGATAACCCCTTATTAGGACTACTAATGAACGAAAACGGCAACCAAGAAAAGTGACGAAAATATTATTGTTCCAGAAGTAGAATCTCTGGAGCCAGTTCCCTGCTGAAGTACAGTTACTTGGGATACCCATCACACCCAAAGCATTTTACACAGGGATTTTTGAAGTCTCATGTGCAACTCATGGTGGGAACAGTGCTGTTTTTCAAACAACAGTTTGAGCAGGTAACTCATTATGTTCATGATACAGAAAATGAAAGTTCATAGGTACGCAGGGACGAAAATACAGACAAACGGTGTTCAATATTTCAGTAGCATAACACCACGACATTTGTCTGAGCTGTAATCATGATTGCTACGAAGATTGTATCATTGTAACTACCATCATTTGTTAATACAGTAAAAACTCCATTAACCGAGGCCCGATTATCCGAGTCACTCCCTTATCCGATGTTTTCCCTTCGAAAAGTGACACTCTCTTAACCGAGGTTTTTTCCCGTATTCGTTCCCGTTCACTCCATTAACCGGTCTCTCAGGTCGCATCAAGTCTCAAAATCTTCATGCAATCATCGCCTCTCACTGTCAACAACTCAAGCCAATCTCAAGCCAGTCGAACAGTCGAGTTCAGTTGGTCAGCTTCATCGCTTGTCAGCTCCCACTCAGCAAAAAATTACCAAGTTTCTGACCTTGGATACATAATTATTGTTCATCTACGCGTACATATTGTTATTATGCCGAGGTGGTAAATAAATCAGTACCTATAGCAAGTTTATTTCATTTGGGTGTGTCTCGTTTTCGGTCAATCCGATTATCCGAGTTTTCCGATTATCCGAGGTGGACTCTCCCCCGTTTGTTCCGGTTAATGGAGTTTTTACTGTAACAATAACAAAACACGAAAAAAAAAACAAACATAAAAAATTACGATGGTGCAGGAACATTGCTACGAGGGAATCATGAGGGCTTTAAATACAAAAGAACTGCATTGTCGTGGCAATGGGACCAACTAGAATGAAAGAATTCAACTTAGAGGCTGATAAAATCGGCCTGAAGGGGCGACCTGACCTTGTGCAGTCAGTCTGCTGGCAACATGTTCAGACAAATTTTGTTTAAAATTTAAACAAGGCAGACACTAATTACTAAGAGATTACCAATATTTGTACAAGCTTTTGTGTTGTGTTTAATCGATCAAACAAAGACAGAATACACTACTGATGAATAGAGTGTGATAGGCAAGATAGGAAGTCTAGACCCAGACTGAAAATATAACTTTTATTTCAGGTAAATGTAAGAATGAGTGTCTTTCACTTTGTCTGCTTTTAATTTGGTGAAGAGAGATCAACATTTCTTTATTAATTCGACAAGAATATTAAGTTTTCATATGGCTACCAATTCGGTACCATTGGACTAGAAGCTCTCAGGTGAAGCTTGAATGAAATATGTTAGTTTTTAATATTCCTCAAGGATTTAGGGATCCAGATATCAGCCCAACTGTTTGAAACAATGAAAAGAATACAACAATATTTGAAATGAAGGGGACCTTCGAGCAGTTACTGCCTGTAAACTTGTTTGGAAAATAGTCTTTGCGACCGGATCTGCAAAGATAAATATTTTACCAGACAATTGAACTCAAATTTCAAAGGTAACCTAGGTTATAACGAGTATTATAGAATTTAAGTGAATCGAGCAAATTTACATTTCATGATCAGTGGTAGGTTTTCATTGTATTAAAATGGTTTACATTTCACAAACTAATTAGGAAAGTAATTTTCTAAACTGAGGTTTTTAGAATTTGGATCAAGAAAATTTAAACCAACAATAACTTTGTTTCATCTGCATTGAGTTCAACATGGAAACTATTCAGTATTGAAATAGTAGCAGCACATGCACATGGTAGCGGTAACTAATAGAAAAGATCACTACCTCCAGAATCCAGAGCATTGTCTATGAACGCAGCTACATCTTTGAAATATTTTGACGCATCCGACATAGCCAGATCTGCCAAATGTATTCCCTTGTAGACTATTTTAGAGCCTTGGTAATATTGGGAACTGGTATTCACAAATCCCATGAGGTGACCTTCTGCCGCATTCACCACATGGGTTATACCAATGGATACTAGGTAAGTTTTGTTTCGAGCTGTAGCCCTGGAATAAAATAAACACCCAATGAATGCCGGAAAGAGGCACAACAGAAGATGGACAATCACTAGATACACAACTCCTCCGCCCACCTTTCCACCGAACGAGCAGCTACCAGAAGCGGCCACTCGCCCTATACCTCGCTTCCTTTCTCATTACTGATAGCAGTTCTGTATTTTTTCTATTGTGATTCGTTTTCGCTGTAATAATTCGAACTTGATTTTTATAGTGCAATTATTTTCATTGAGGTGTAACGTAGATTTTTCAGTTTTTTTTCTGTTACGTATATCAGTATTTGTTCCTTTATTTCGTTAAAATAAAAGCTATCTTCCATAATATCATAAATTATCTAAGTCGCTATCTACTCGTTCCCTGATTTTGTTGAAATAAAACTAGGTGTTTTTCATAGTACCATAAGTTACCTAAGTCGGTATTCTTTCGTTTATTTTGTCAAAATAAAAACTATCTTTCGTATAATAGGTTATCCACTACTCGTTCCCTTATTATTGTAATTTCAAGTTTATATGATATATGCATCATTTACCACGATGACTCAAGTCGTTTTCAAGAAACAAATTTCGTTCTTATGCCAAAAAACCCGTCTGAGCAAAAGAAAGGATGAGTTTTGGCCCAATCGAAAAATAATTACGATTACTCCAAATTAAACATTTCGTTTTTCAAAAACCCCTCTTTCTTTAGCATCCTCAACGCAATTATAACACGTTTTAAGGCGGCTGTCCGGCACCCAGTGTTCTAAATTATTAATAAATTTGAATGGTTCCAAAACTTGACGGTGTTTTTTTTTTTTTTATTTATTTTTTTTTTTTTTGCTCTGTGACAGGTGTTTGAAAAAATCTTTCCATCAGTCAGTTGCGAACCTACCTCTTTCTTGAGTTGGGAGAATACAAAGACGAAAGCGGTTCTTAAACTTTAATAATAATTGACAAATAAATTGAAAATAAATTGAACTAGGTAGAGTGCGATCGGTCGGATGGAAACAAAAACAAGATAACGATGGCGAAAGGAGAAGGAGGATTGTTATCACTTGAATACTTGGTCAGTTGGTCGGTAGGCTGCGCTAGCTACCACCATTCTGTTGCATAGGGTGGGGGGAGGAGTTGTGTTACTAGTGTAGTTTAACGAATTCCCATCTCTCCTGGATACTAAGATTTTTAAAAGAATCACTTGAAAAAAGAGCATGTTTTTCAACACAATAGGGACAGTTAGTTGGGCGAGAAGGTGACGTAACAAGGATTTTTGCAGTTTTAGGAGCAGGGCGATCTGGGCGAATTTTACTGAATTTTTTCGGATTAGGAAGCGAATTGTGAGAAGTAGATACGCAAGACTGTATGCGTTCTGCCCGTTCCCGTAGAAATTGGATCATATACTCTAACGAGAGAATTCCCCCGATTGTTAGCCTTCCAAAGTCTTCTAAAATTAATTGTTGATATTTGATCGAAAGGCTTCTAAAGGCAAAATACATGGGAACTGTTGGTGAGAGTGGGAACTGTAGGTTCTGAAGCCACCTCTATTAGAACTTTTTCATACGATTCTACTTTCTGAACGAACAAGAGAATGTAGGCGGGGCGATCTGAATCAAGATAAGGGATATTATTGACTGAATCCATTCTGGCAAAAAATAATTGAAAAGGATTTTCGAATTGTGACCTTAACGCAGATCAAATATCGGCGAAATTTTCTTCTAATGTAAACCTGGATTCAAGCCAAGAATTCAAGGGTTTTTTTAAATTTATTTTTCAATGTTTCTAATTTATTCATATCGGGAATGCGTAAACTAATAACAATCTGCTCAAAAATGGTACGAAACGATTTGAATTTCAGAACCATTTCCCATTTACTACGGATTTTCTCGTTTTTGGGAAATCGATGAAATCTATAATTCCCATTACTCTGGTTCCTACCATGTGTAGGGCAACCAGAAACTGCACAACACACCAATTTTAAACCATTTAAACACAACAAGCGCACAGTCAATACTAACTGACAAGGGGAGTTCAGTTAGGACGTGAAAGGAGGTCGCCCGATGACGTAGCGCTCATTAGGTTTTCCCCGGCCGGCTTTGTGATGGCATATACCGTGTCTCTAGTATCCGTGGGCCTACCTGAGGCAGTACTGACGCACGTGACTCTCCACTGTACCTCTCCCTCTCCCTTTAGCCTTAGCCTAACCCTACCCAGGCCTACGGGTAACAGCAGACATTGATGTAAATAAGACGTGCAAATCTGATGAAGACGTTAGTCCATATACTGCAATCATTCACAATAGAGACTTTTTGGTGGACGACGAATAGGAAACCGTGGTCACCGAGTTGAGGCGAGCAGTTGGATGCTAACACTTCCATGACGAATAGCATCAAAGCTACCGGCTGTTGAAGTCACGTTTAACGTGACGTCAACATTCATTGGAAGTTGTATACTGTCGTTATTGTGGATTGAAGTTTGTGTTATTGAGTTGAAGTAGTATTTTGTGGATTGTTGACAAACAACACGGACATTCGTTATTGCTACCGCATGCAAAAAAACTTGTACAATGCCGAAAACGGAATATGAGAAATAGGTAAAATGGGTTATAAATATGGAAGGTTATGTTACTGCTGACTCGTCAAGGAAAGACGTATAGGAGAACCGATTTCAGACGGTCTGTCATGACGGACGGGACGTCACGCATGCGCAGTCTGCATTTTTCTCCAGACGGTACCGTCAACGTCGTCGCGTGAACTGCACCAAAAAGTCTCTCAATCAAGTCAATCAAGGTAAAAATGAAAAAATTGTATACCAATGTTGATACTTGAAAATGACTGAAGGAACTGATGTGTCTCTGGGAAAAAGTTGACTTTCATAACACACGGTCATTCAAAAGTTTGCTATGTAGACTAGAAGTCTCAAGTTCGTGAAGGTAGGTTAAATTGCTATATTATATTATGTATTTTTAGTTAGGTTATCGTAGCGTATTGTAGGATGACCGTTGAAAAAGTGCGAGCTTCGCCAAAAAAAAAACGAAACATTATGGGAAGGGGCCCCGAAAATATTTTGCGGGGGGGGGGGGCTGAAAAACGTTACGCCGCACTATGTATTATTTTGCCAATCTGGGAGGTCAAAAATGAGAAATATGAAGTTCGTATTTAGGGTTATCCAGTATAATATGTGTGGAGTATAAGGTCCAACGGTGTTGAAAACGATGCGGAACAAATTTTAAACCTCGACCCGGGAACTGAAGACCAGCTCAAACATGAGTGTTTTATTGACCCCGGTAAGTAACTCGCAAAGGCGTGAAAAGCAGTCGTCTTCAAGTTGTTCCTGCGAGTGGATGTGGATCGCAGTATCGACCCCGATATTTTTCGTCACCTCCATACCTCTCAGGTAAGTGAAAAAATACGTTGTTATTTTTTTTAAATGGATTTTTAGCTTGTAATCAATATTCTTTTTTTAGTTAAAAATAGCGGTTTTTTGTTGTTAATCCTTCCACGTTTTGGAGAATAACTTTTGGATTCCAAGAGATGCCTTCGAAAATCAAATATTCCTAGACTTTTGGGGACCTATAGAAGACAAAACAACAAAAAAATTTTGCGTATCGTTGCGTCTCCGGTAGAAATCGTCGAAAATGTAATGTAAACTCGTTTTTTTCAGGACGCTTTCACACGAGAATTTATTCAGAGTCTGGAAGGCCGGCAAAAGGAGCGATGCGTTTGAGAACCTTTTCAGATACATTCTGAACTCCCTTGAAGGCCAGCAATTTACCGATGAAGAACTGAAGCAACTCAAGGTCGCAGTGAGTCAGTTTAAGAAAAAACTTGAGATGAAATGGGACAAAGCACATAGGCATCCAGGGCGCTTCCTTGACGCAAATGCTTCATGGTTGGAACAGCAATTCGAAGTGCCAGTACTTCAGACTCCAGTTTCCACTGAAGGTCCTTCGACCTCGAGTATTAAAGTAATTTAGTTAATTAAGTTAATTAGAAAATGGACGACACCCCACATGCTCATATTGAACAAAAAGGAAATTTTTGAGTTTTTGGGACTCCCAAATTTGGATTTTGGAACACAGGGTGCCGGATGATTAGGTTCAGATCTATTCAGAAAAAAAAAAAAAAAAAACATGATTAACAACAACCCAAAAGTCTACTTCGACCAAAAATGATGTTTTCGAGTTTCTGGACAACCTGAATTTGGATTTTGGGCCGAAAAACGCTGTTTTTGCAATGCGCACGTGCTTAGGGAGGCCAAATTTGAATTCTACGCGTCTCAAAACATAAAACTCCAAGATTTCAGAAGAATACCACACTTTTTCGATTTTTGACCTCCCAGATCGGGAAAATAATTCAGTGTGCGCCGCTTCATTCAAAGATCCATGGCAATATGGGAATGATTCTTGTAAAATGAGATTCATGATGCCGTGTATGTATCATGTGCACTGAGCACAGCACAGCCAGGGATACTAGAATCCGTGAGCACAGCAAAATCACAGCACACCGGGAATTCAAATCTTCCTACTTACAGATTTCATTATTGAATTATTTATAACTTACTCGTCAGAAATGAACACATTTGGATATACTTCATTGATATCCATTGAGTCATATGGGTGGTAGTGAACTCGAATGCACCCTTGATAAAACGCGTCAGATGAGTTTGATGACGAACTGTCACTTTTACCAACAGGAGGAGGCTGATATGAGGCCTTGGTCCCAATCATCGCATTTTTAATTAATATCTCCTTCTCAACTGCAGCCATGTTTCTAGACATGTTGTTGAACAAAGTAAAGAGTTACAGCGCCTAGAAAAAAAAAAAAAAAAAACAATAAAACTTATTAGTAAAAACATAAACCAAATGAAGCAGTACAAGGATATCCCTATGATCGGTTTTTTGGATGATTACACTTATCACTATCCTGTTTCTGTTGACCAGGCAATAAATATTCGAGGATTCGCTAAAAATATAAGAGGAAGCTACACTGCCTAACTCAGTAAAAATTCAAGTGGCTGAGAGAATCATTGGTAAATTCACTAGAAATAAACGTCTTTTCTGTTAAATATTTACAGATCATTACGGAACATTTGAACTAACAGCTCTGGGCACAGATATTATCAATGTACGGTTAATTGATTTTAATTTGTGCGTTTATAGGTACATAATTAATGTTCTATCGTACCTTCGAACACGTTTAGGTTTTTTAACAAGCTCTTTCCAAAATGTTCGTCGAAGGATTTTGAACATGTCAACCTTTAGAAAAGAGCTCCAAATCATTACCATCATCTCATATATGTATATGTGTCAATGAAATTATTCAATGCGAACACTAAAACATTAGGTAGGTAGCTGTAGATGTGGAATGTTGGATCAATTCAAATAAAAAGCATACTGAAGCAGTCATCGACGAACTTAAAATCAAGTACAAAATGCATCCAAATTCACAAATGTTTTTGTCGGATTATTCGCCCTATTTGGCCTATGATACAGATCTGGGGCTGTTATCAAATTCCAAACCTTTCAAAATAAAATACTGAGAAGTAGTTTTGATATATGCGAAAATGATATTCTCGAGATTTTTCGATGAAATTATTGCAAAATGCATGAACATCGCTCATGTGAAATATGGTACAGTTCAAGCGAAACAAACCACTGGATTTAGTTGTGCTGCGTGAATAGAAGTGCAATTCATGTTCTAATTAATTGAACACGTTTAAAGGTTTTTTAACTGCTCTTTATGTAAAATGTTGGATGAAAATTTGATTTTCATGTCAACCTTAATAAATCACGAAAAAAAAAATTGTGTTATTCACCTATTTCTTTTTAACCTGCGTAGCAGGGCCATTAAACTAGTATATGTATATGTGTCAATGAAATTATTCAATGCGAACACTAAAACATTAGGTAGGTAGCTGTAGATGTGGAATGGAAAGCATCGACGATACAAAATGCATCCAAATTCAAAATGTTTTTGTCGGATTATTTTAACAAATAAAATTGGCGCTGCTTATTTTATTATGGAAAGTTTGCCGTAGATTTCGCATGAGACGCTCGGAAATATTACAGACCTCTTGATGTTGGAAGCGCGACACAGTAGACATGTAACAAACGAGAAGCAAATGCACGAAGTGACTATTGTGAAGCTCCTGGCAGGTGGTTCCGCCTGAGTAAATTTATAAAAATACTTTGCCCGGCTTTTGTTCGGAAACGCAAGTAAAAATAACACGAGGCTCACTGAACTCTAATAAGGAACTCCTAATAACAGCCGAAACAGTGTCGCATTACAAAGAGCAGTTCGCGTCAACGGAACGATTTGTCTACAAAAATGCAACAAATCGATAGGTTTTGCCTTCTTACCACAGGGAAGGTTTGACTTTAATTGTCTTCGTCACTGACAGCACTTTCGAATTTGACACTACAGCGAATAAATCCCGGCGTTGACAGATGATAAGAACAAACAGTCTTTGTGATATTTGCAACACTAAGGTGATAACTGATAAACAACAAACAACAACATGTTTACATGTTTGCCAACTGAATAAAAGCCATTCCTTCCTGAAGTTCATCAGTTAATTTGTTTGCTCCAGTGCAAAAGTAACTATGAAAAGAAACCTCGAAGTGGTTGTTGATGGAGGAAGAACATGTGTTTTTACTAACAGAATACAGTTTTTACTAACAGAGCGCCCCAATGTTCAAAAATCGAAAACAGGAAGGTTTTTGCTCTTAGTTGGTGCAGTTACACCTCGAGAAGGACGAGGAGATGTTGAGAAAGTTTTTCTGGCTGAACTTCAGGCTATTTTGCCTACCCCATCAACTATGAATGCTCTTCATTGATGTGGGTTTGCATATCGTAAAGGGGTGCATCTCGACTGGTCCCTTGAGCAGTCTAGATGCAGACGCTCTGCTTCCCAATTTATGGATGCAGCTCCCAGCGTCTCATAAAAATACATTGAAGGAGTGGTGAGTAGGAATCTTGCACTGTTCAACCCATAGATGCTACCCAGATACGGTAACGTTAATTTGCTTATAAGTTTCTCGCCCTGCTGCAACTTCCTGTATGATTCATAATATTTTTCTATTGCATGTTTGACAATTGAATAACTTTTTACGGGGATTTTAACCATAATTTTCCATGCATTTACGTGTAAACTTTGTCTAGAGACACAAACCCCCTCACTCCCCTCAGGAGACCTGAATACTTCGCTCATCACACTATATAAAGACGAGCTTATCAGAGTATATCCACTTTTCAGGGGGTGGTAACGCTGGGCGGGTGGAATTCTCCACGTCGTCCAGTAAGATACAAACATGATGCCAGTGTCTGACTGGATTACGCCTCTGTGGACAGGTCCGGAATTCAACTTTCAAGCAATGGGTTAACTTATATAGATAATTTAAATTTAATCTTTTAGTTATATATATGAAACAGTGTTGACATTCCTGCATGTATCCTAAATTCCTAGAACAAAAGTTAGGACAATATTTGGAACCTTCGCAGCACCTTGAAAAATCATTAAATCCTCACTTGTTTGTCATCCTCCTCATTTGTTCTGTCCCGAAAACTTTAAATCAAGTTCTATTGTCATAATAGGATAGTTTAAATTAATGTTTTTCCTACCTGGTGAAACTATAATATTCAGGAAACAGCCCCATTCTACAGGGAAACACCACAGTTTAGTAACTAGGGTCGATACTATATTGTCAGTAGCTACCCACGAACGTGAAGATGAATTGATAATGGGATCGCAGCGGGTAAAAACGAGAATGTAGCCTTATCAATATTGGATTACAAAGATGGATCTCCTCCACCAAGTCCATGTCTTTTATCAACTTTGAGAAGAAGAAGAAGAATTATTCTTATCAATCAAATCTAGTCTTTATTCTAAATTATTTAGATAGATACGTACACTTCCATTGTAAGTTTGAAGCTATCACGATATATTGAGCGAAACACACAACTTGTTCCCTTGCGAAGGTAATGAATAATATACTTGCAGCATTTATAATGTTTGATTCAATTTGATTAATGAATACCACATTTTACGTGTGCATTTTACAGGGTTTTAGGTGACGTGAATTCTATGGACTTGATCACCCAATCATTTCATTATCTATCTCCAGTCCGTCTGTTCCCAATATAACAACCGGTGTAACTAGTTTGCCCTCAACATTCTCGCATAGTTTCATGTTGTTTTGTTCTTACTGAAATTCAGCTTTATAAAACAAAACAATTTGAAACCCATCTATTCCATAAGTAGCTTGAGTATTTTAAGAACAACAGTTGCCTTTCCGTATAGGTTTCATAGGCTCAATCGCATTTTTGGTAAAGCCTACGTGTTGCATGTACTAACGACTGAATGATTAATAAAAAGATAAGTTCTGTTCATGGATTCAGCGGAAATCAAGAATACTTGAGATTTGCTATATTTCATGTTGTATTGGAATTAGTACATGTTGTGGTACTGTTAGAGTGGACGATGAACTTTCTTGTTTAGTTTATCGGACTCCGGCCATTTCCTTTGTGAGTCTTGAGTGATAACGGCATTTTACATCCCGAAAGATATTTATTTCGATGTATCTTGCGTGTTATTACTCGAAAATATATAAATCTACAAATGAATGAAAGTGTTTGAATCTAGTAATTACACACGAATGATTTATTCAATCAACATTCCAAAGACAAAACAAAACAAGACAAAATACATGATTGGTATCATAAAGCGGGGTTTACATTGGTCAAGTTACTTGAATCAAGTTTACTGGAGTCAAGTAACTTGAACCGTGCTTGAACAGTGTAAACGCTTCTTCAAGTGATTTTTACCTCGTTCAAGTAGTGCTTGACCCCTAGATTCAAGTGTCAAGTAAAAGTTGAACATGTTTGATTTTTGGAGTCAAGTTGGCTGCACTTGAAACAAGTAGGAAGGTCTCTTGACCAGTGTAAACACACATTCAAGCTCACTTGCCTCAAGGATTAACCTAAAAATCTAGTGTCACGTTGAGTGGTGTTGTTTTGTTATTGTTTATGTTAAAAGCATCTTTCTAAAAATGAGTTCAAAAAGTGTTAAGTGGACAAGTGATCAAATTATTGAATTCCTGGAGGTGTACGAAAACTATCCTGTACTGTGGAACTCGGGTTTGAGTGAATATAAAAATAGGAATTTAAGAGATGCCGGATTTAAAGGTTTGGTAGACCAATTGAAAACCAATTTTCCCGACATCACCTTGGATGTGGTAAGAGCCAAAATAAAACTAATCAAAACCATTGTCAGCCAAGAATGCATTAAACAATCCCTCCACTTGAATTCAAGTTTTCAAAAATCGTTCGTATAGTGTAAACACCAAAATTGATTAAAGTCAATAATAGAGTTAACTTGATTCAAGTAACTTGACCAATGTAAACGAGGCTTAATAACTATTACAGGATGCTACATCTTTCCCCCACTTCATTTTTAGTGTAAACGTAGTCTTTGAATTTCGCTGGTGGTTTGACAGCTCTTCCAGTTGTCTTCTCATTGCTCGATTCCGATGCCATTGGTTCACTTCCCTTACATCTGATCCTCTTGAAAAATCTCCAGCAGCAGTCGGAACAGACGAATCGAGAGGAATTTTCTGAAAAAATGACGAATTCCGTGTCACTTCTGCATCATTACGACACGCTGTAATCGTTGTTCCACTCACTTCCTTAACATTGTAGGGATGTGGGTCATGAGGAGTGGACAATTTATTTCGCTTTTTTTTCGTACCAGCACTGCATCACACTGTTTCAATTCGTGAGGTTTCATGTGTATTTTCTGGTCAGCATGCTCTTTCATTTTTTCTTGACTGCTTTCTTCATTTGTCACAAGTTTATCGTCCACATCATCATCGAAGATATTCTCTGGTATCCTGGGTAGGTATGATTTGAAATTGTCCCTAAGGAGAGCTTTTGTTGGCAATACACGAGTTGAACTGTGTTGTGTAGTGTATCACGGTATTGCAATAAGTACTCTGGTAATCGCATTGATACCCTTTTTCGCATTGAGTTCAGAATAGAGTGAATTTTGACGAGAACCTGAAAATAAAATTTCACCGCCATCATTTCATCGGGATTAATAGTATATGGATACTCTTCCACCTATTAATAAACAAATTTTCGATTAGAGACGGAAAAAGTAACACCTCAATTGTTTCTCATTCATGTCTCAACAAAAAACCTATATACAACCTCAACACAAACACCTTTCCGAAATTATAATGCCCACCATTTTTTAAATGAACACACCTCTCATGACTCAATTAGTATGTTTGTGAATAAAATTATAGATAATTACTTACTCACTTTCGCACGTTAAGCTCACCAGCTGTAATGCTGCTGAACTTGAATTTGAACTAAATGGGAAAACATTCTCTGTTCTATTGGTATATCGCTCCCCATCGCTAAGCCCGGAAAATTTTGTATTTGATCTTGAAAACTATCTGCTAAACTCCTCACAACATGATTATTCTTTCATAATCGGCGATATTAATATAAATACATTACACTCCGATAAATTGAGTGACAAAAATTGGACATTGGGCATTGGATTTTTATCAAATTGGGCATTTGATAAAATTATGGAAAATGGTTACATGTCTGTAATCAATTCTCTAACTCGATTTGAAAGCTTAGAACCAGCTTGTTTAGACCACATAATGTACAAAACCCATATTGGCAGTGCCGTCAAGGGTGCTACCTTGAATTACCACTCAACGGATCATATCCCAACATTTCTGGAGTTAGATCAACCTCTTGATCAGACTGGTGTTTCAAAAGGTACTAACGACGACGATAAGAAATCAATCAATTACACGGCACTTCTTGAATGCCTGGCCTCAGAACCGTGGAATGATGTTTATCAACTAGATTCGCCCGCTGTAGCCCTAGACGCTTTTTATACGATATTCGAAAATCACATAGAATCCAACAGTTCCATCATTAAAAATATCAATAAATTCCGAAAATTGAAACCATGGATGACTACCGGAATACTGACGTCGATTAGAAAATGGGATGCTCTTCATAAACAATATGTTAAACATAAAAAAGCTTACGAACTAAATCACTCGCGATGAAGTTGTGGAAACCCATTTCAAAATAATAAACTGGTCCGGTTTCAACGGGAGGCATACTACTCTGAAAAGCTGAAAATTCTCCAAACCCCAAGTTATCCTGGAACATAGTTAATGAAATTTCCCAAAGAAAATCACGAAATCGCGATAAAAATAACTCAGATAATTGCGAGAGGAAAGAAGATGACGCATAAACTTGAAATTGCTAATGAATTTAATGATTATTTTATTAATATTGCGGCTGGACTAGTTGAAGGTAAACAACCTACTCTTCCAGATTTAATTGACCATGTTCAGAACACTCTTACTAATTTTCAGAATGTCAGCGCAGATGAAATCTGTAAATATATTACGGCCCCAAATTACAATCTGCCACAGGCCCTGATGGTCCAAGTGCTAAAACGCTAAAGATATGTAAAGAATTTATATCCTCTCCTCTCTGCCATGTCTTTAACTTGTGTTTTCGAACTGGCTCTACTCCTGATCGCCTTAAAATTGCTGTTGTAACACCTGTTTACAAATCTGGAAAGAAAAATGATACTAACAACTACAGGCCAATTTCGAATATTTGTCAATTGGCTAAGTTCCTCGAGAATTGTATCAAATTTCGTTTAAACAACCACCTATCAAATATTAACTTTTTGTCAAAAAACCAGTTTGGCTTTCGTGCAAATAATTCAACCGAAGATGCAATATTCCATCTCACCAATAATTTAATCGAAAATTTTGAAATGAAAATGAAAACCATTGGGATATTTTTGGATTTAGGAAAAGCTTTCGATACGGTTAACCATCAGGTTTGCTCCGTAATCTTGAAAATTTGGGAATACGGGGAATCATGTCTATCACTATTCAAGAGCTATCTGACGAATAGAGAACAAGTCACCAATGTAGACGATGTGAAAAGCTCACCCCAACGAACTTTGCATGGTGTTCCGCAGGGAACCGTTCTTGGCCCTATATTATTTTTAGTTTATATAAACACTCTTTGTTCCTTATCTATTAATGGTTGTTCTATTTATTCATATGCAGATGACACTAGTATTATTATATCCTCCCCTTCTTGGGACCAGTCAAAACAATTAGCCGAAAATTGTGTGAAACAGATTCAGAGTCACCTAAGTGACCATTTACTTTTACTTAATGTACAAAAAACCCAATTTATCTGCTTCTCCCCGACAAATAGAGGGATGCCCCCATCGGATTTTAGTATTATTTGTCATTTCGATTATTGTTTACTGAATGCTCCTTGTAATTGCCCCAAAATAGATAGAACCCACTCAGTCAAATATCTGGGTATACACATCAATAGTAAGCTAAAATGGACTGAACATATTACCCAGTTGACTCAGAAAATAATAAATTCTTCCTATATTTTTTATCGACTTAGAAATATATGTACCAAAAGATTTCTCAAACTAATTTACCTAGCTTTTGTACACTCTTATTTAGCACTAGTATAATGGCCCTGCTACGCAGGTTAAAAAGAAATAGGTGAATAACACAATGAGGGAGTATAATAACAATATGCAAAGTCAAAAAATCGTATATCCCAAATCCGCGAGGAGAGGACCACGTCGCTTGCCCTGGGAGACGCTTCCCCCCGCTGGGGCCCTCCTTCCTTCACTGGCGGGGTCGGGGGGAAGGGGGAGCAGGTCGGTTGCCCTGGGAGACAGGGGCAGAATTCCACCCGCCCAGCGTTACCACCCCCTGAAACGTCGATATACTCTGATAAGCTCGTCTTTATATAGTGTGATATGCTGTAACTGCATGGGGCTCAGCATTACCGAGTCACTTGAAGGTGACCCGTTTATCCCCCTTAATTGATGAAATTTTAGATTTACAACAACTATTCAAATTCCAAGTCATAAAATTTTTCCTTAAAAGAACCTTCCTACTACGTCCCGAACCGAATAATTACGCCACAAGGCATCCAAATAGATATTTTGTGCCTCACAAGTGCCTTCAAGTGACTCACATTAGTTATGCTGGCCCGAAATTACTCAACGCCTTACCAGACTGTATATTTAATGAACGGTTCTTTGTTCGCAAATTAAAATTAGTCAAGGGTTGGGTTACCAATTCGTAAAACCACCATAATTATCAAAATTGTTCAAGTTTGTTATTTTATTATAATGTTCGTTTCTAGACCTAATAAAAACCTTATTATATATCAAAATTATATTTTACTAAATGCATATTTTTTTTATATTACTATATCGTGAACTGCCATTACTAATGTGTTAATACTCATGTATTGGATATGCCCACACACAGACCTTTCGTCTTGTGGGATTTTCGTAAGCCAATATTACTTTTGTTATGTTATACTGTACTTTGTTCACGAAGATAAAGCATTAAAAAAAAAAAAAAAAAATCAACAGGTTATAGGAACATGAGCAGTAGCCATTTCCCGTGATTAGTAGATATGGTCTAATTATCTACAAGCCTATTTTTGATTATGTAGATTCTTGAGCATTATCTGACAAATGTTTTCCACAGTGAAGTTGGTAAGTATGTTTTACTTTGGCACAAAGAATGGGGGTCTCTTTGGATGGGGGTTGTGAAATGATTGAAAATTGATGAGTGGCGTTATACTGTGTAAAATATACAATGCATTTAATGCTAGTATATGAGGTAGACATACAACTATCATACCAACTTCAAAATGTTGAAAGCTGTGAGGTGGACTTCTGAAAGTCGTATGGGTAAAATTAATTCTTCTTTGCCGTTGTCATTATCAATGTATAATATAGTTATTGGATCTTTTCAGTTCTAGTCGATTCGTCATGGAAGACATTAATGACCATATTGATGACCTAGAAGTTGATCCTGCAGCTGAATTCCTTGCCCGGGAACAAAATGAATTGGCAGGACTTGAAGATGAGCTCAAACCTGCCACAATACCTCCTATAAATGGTGAGTATATAGAATTTTGCCTCCTTGTATTATAAAAATGGTCGTAGTATATGTTGCACGTTTACTTTTGTAACAAAAACGTATATGCAGGTGTGCCCTTCAAAAAGGATCCTTGAGGATTTTATAGAAAATTCAGCGCCGAATAAAAAAAGTTCTTATAAACACGGATCAGCAAATAGAAACCTTACTAGCAAAACCTTTAAAAAGAAAAATTATAAATATATATATATAAAATAAGTGTTTTCTAACACAAATCGCTTGTGATTAAATGAAATGGCGAATTACTAATTAATGAAATCTCGTTGAAATGAAATGAGAATTGAAAGGAAGCTCCTTGATTGAAAGCTCATTGTTTAAAAAAAATATCTTGAAGCCAACCGTTTAGTACATCAAATTTGGAGTGGAATGCAGCTGTCCACTCATTTATATCTCAGTTCGTGATTTTTTTTGAAAGAATAAGTTCTTGTAATATTCATAGTTTCTTGTTCGGGAACCTGTTCTTTTGATATAAATACCTTCATTTACCCTTTCACTCGAACTTGTTTTTGAATTGATGGGGTCTGGAGTGGGGATGTCAAGAAAATATCGATATACCGAAATATCTATATTCTTCCGTCCATATACCAATATTTTTGGGCGATATTTTCTATTCCGATACATCGACATTAAATGTACACTATCGGATCCAATATTTCCCAGTCGTAAATCATCGTATCAACCATATACTAAGCACATCTTATTGCTCAAAACTAATTTTATAATTTCCATTGAAGAATAGGGGAATTATCTCAGATGAGGTCGGCAAATCATAGGTAAAAAAGGTAAGGGCATCTTGGAGACTTGGATTCTAGCCAGAGGCCTACTGGAGAGCGCTCAATCAGAGGGTTTTCCTCACCGCTATCCTTAACCAATATTGGGTTTGATTGAATATTTTTTTCAGTTTTCCTTCTTACTTCACTTACACTGATTTTACAACCCTACATATGATAAATTGCTTCCCTGGATCCCGGTACATAATTATTATCATGAATAAAGTTTAATTGAATTCTTGAGAGGTTGAATTCTTTATCTATGGTATAATGAAATTCAATAATGCATTATCATTCACTGGACTTATACGTAATTCGGATTAGTTCGGAAAAAATATCGATGACCGATATATCGAAATATCGATATTTTCCTTCGATATATCGAATTGCTAAAGCGATACTTTTTAAAAATATCGATATTTGATATATCGACTAGTTTGATGGCCCTGCTACGCAGGTTAAAAAGAAATAGGTGAATAACACAATGCGGGAGTATAATAACAATATGCATAGTCAAAAAATCGTATATCCCAAATCCCCGAGGAGAGGACCACGTTGCTTGCCCTGGGAGACGCTCCCCCCCCCCCCTCTGGGGCCCTCCTTCCATCACTGTCGGGGGGAAGGGGGAGCTGGTCGGTTGCCCTGGGAGACGGGGGCGAGAATTCCACCCGCCCAGCGTTACCACCCCCTGAAAAGTCGATATACTCTGATAAGCTCGTCTTTATATAGTGTGATATTTTTTGCCGATATTGACATCCCTAGTCTGGAGGATCCATGAGGAGAGGGAGGTTTTGTACTTCCAGGATCAAAATAGTCTTCCTCCTCGCATCCTGATTCTTTTAAATTACTTTTCAGTTTCTCAGGCGTCTTGGGAAGGAGGTCCCGTTGCTTCATTATCATTATTTGCGCCGGATATTACTTGATGTTCAGTGGTGCTTTTAAGCTTCATTCGAGATTCATCGAATTGAAAATCTCGTGACTGATTATAATTCTTCGGTTGGCAACCATAATTGGTAACCACTGGCACAGTATCCCAACGTGACAAACCATTTAACTCTTTGGTTAATTTTATTATCCCTTGGTAATTTTTTGAACCAAGCACGACAACCAAAAACTCTCAGTTTACTGATGTCTTTTCTTCCATGCCAATATCATTTTGGCACTTAGCCTTCAGAATTCTAATTTTAACTGCTTTTAAAACTTGTCCATTTGCAAGATGTATATTTATCGGACGATCGAGTTCTCTTAGTTTTCCATATGTGGCTCTAATTTGGCACTTACCGAATGATTACTAGCTCCAGAATCTAGTATCAACGAAATATCTTCAACTGTTTCTTCACATAAATTAGCCCTGAAGCAGTAGTATGTGCCTGTGAATGAGAATGATTATTATTATATTGGTTCGAACTATTGTGATGTCACATGCCTTCTTGGGAATCGTTGTTGATATAATTATGATGAAAATTTCTGTTATAACGACCGAATTTATATATATGATTAGTTTTACCTATGACCATGGCATTATATGATCCCCAGTAGGATGCCTGGAAGCTTACTTCTTCATCGTATTTGTCTGAATCTATTTTGTTTTTAAATTTCGTTTCCTCGTCCAAAAAACGGGCTGTCACAAAATTGAATTTGACGTCTGCCACTGTTTCCAGTGCTGTGGATCATATTTTGATGGCAAAGAAATAGCAACAAACAAATTCCATCAGAGTCCTCAATTTTCGTACTCATGTCACTCAGTTGGCGTACAATGAAATCAAAAGAAAGAAAATGTTCTTCAAGACCAACTTGCATACCTGATTTCAAGTTGAGGAGTCTCTGCCAAAGTGTTAGTTTCGTGAAAGATGAATTTCATACAAATACACTCTTGAGAGCCCTTAATACAAGCACCCTCAGTTTTACAATCTTTCACTATATCCAAATTGAATAATCCTCGGATTATTATTGCTTGGCCCTTGTCATCAAGGTACATCATTTCTGATTTTTCTTTACCATTGAGACTGATGAAAGGATCGTATCTAAAGTTCTCAAACTATTTTATTGTGGCAGCGCACTTTTCCTTTTTCAAAATCGATGTTATCTGGAAAATCGAGTGATTAAATTCGCTGTCCAAAAGTGTCGGTGCTGTGTTGACCATCAACATATTACTGTGATTAAGGTCAGAAACTATATTCACTCACAAATAAACACACACTTACTGGGCCCATAACCTGAAAGTATGATATCTGGATTGAAAAAATAATAAGACTATTACCTAACAGCTTAACTGTTTTTATTGCATATACGAAAAGAGGCACAGCGTGGTTTGATTGAACTCTGCATAAAGATAAATAAAAAATCATATCAAAGATAGTGTTGTTGTTGACGTTGTTAGTTCTGCTCGTCTCAGGTTCAGCAGTTATTGCAGGGCTGGCGTGTTTCCGATCAAACTATGACAGGTGAGTGAAGAATAAAGCCTTACAAGTGAAAACTCGAAAAAGCTACATCAGAAAACGCTTGAATGGCAAACGCATTTAAAGAAAGTTCAAGTTTAAAAGAATAAACTCATGTGTTTGTGGGAAAAAAACAGGTTTTAAGAGAGAAACAAAGAATGTTACAAAAACTTATTCTTTCAATAAATCTTATCCCAGCAATGAACTGAGAGAGAAATGAGCAGTTGGCGAATTACAAAGTTTGATGTATCACTTGAAAGGTTTAGTTCGAGACTTTTTTTTTATACAACTAACCATTTCATAGCAAATCTTGAATGAATGTAAAAAACACGTTTTTAAGTCGTCTTTCATGGTTTTTACTAGTAGAGCTTCATTTGCAGACCCATGTTAATAGAAACTGTTTTGTTCAGCGCTGAATTTCCTGTGAAATCCTTGAGCATTATCTATTTTTTGGCCACCCACATTCTAGAAACTGAAAACAGTTTTATATTGTGTCCAACAACGTATATCCATATTCTCCACTCATTCGAAATATATAATGGGGAATTCGCCTCAATTTTAGATTCTGGAACTTCAAGTCAAATCTTATAATTGGGCCTTTGAATTCCATATTGAATTCAATACCATGAATACCAAAGGGAAAAAATTAACGTAGGTGAAAAACGCCTTTCCCAAATAACAACTCAAAACTCGAGGCAGGCTGAGGGTCAGGGGCTACGTCACAAGTCAAGTTTCTGCTAGTGAAAACTCGGTTCGTTCCCTTAGAATTGCATCTGGAAAGGTGGCAACACCGATAACCCCGTACAAAGGGGTCTAAGCAGGAATGTGCTCACAACATGGCTACCCCCATACTGATTGCCGCTACATTCCAAATTTCCATTTTCATTAAATTCTCTTATTTTTTTGGATGTTTTTTCAAGCAGCACACCAAGGTTTTATTACATATCAGTAAACCCTCTTAAATAAAAAAACATTTAATGTGAGGCGAATTCCCCTTTGTGTGGTTAACTTTAATATGCTTTTAAGAATAATTCCTATTCAATTTCCATCTGATTGACTCTTGACTTTTCCAATACCTCTTGGTTTGTTTATTGACACAAGAATGAACCAGTTGACCGTCAGTTTCATAGCCAAAGGCATTGTCCCTTTTCCCAAATGCTCAATGATTAACTCATTTAAGGATTCAATGCCCATTAATTTTTAGATTTGAAACTTTCGTGTTTGATGATTGCATGTGGTTTATAATTGTTTGACTTTTATTAGGTTCAGAACCAGAAATGAGTGATAACACAGGCAGTTTTGAAATGATTAACACGATTGGAGATCCTGATGTAAATGACCAAACCAATATTGGTGAGCATGCTCCATATTATGTTACACTTCCACATGTTGACCTGATGAAAAGTTGTATGCTTTAAGAATCTCAATAACCGTCATGGGTGCCTCTTGATATATCACTTGTATCAATGTGAACCATCTTGTATGTTACTCTCCCCTATGTTATCTCTGTGTTTCTGGGCCCAGTATTCGTGCAACCTTTTGTTTAGAGTGGTGTTGTTGAAGGTTATTTAGAAAGTCTAGTCCATGTTTGGGGAGAAAAAAGAAAAACAATTAATCGCTTTTGGAAAGATGTATAATTTTTTGCTTTTGGTTATGAGAATCCCCCTAAGTAAGTTTTTAAATGTTATTACAATAAAGCTGTTTCCAGTTGAATGTGTGGGATTAGCTATCAGCTCGTTTAGGGTTATATGTGACAGATGAATGGTTTGTATAGGGCTTGCCCATTCAAGAACTAGGTTTCCTTGCCGAGAAAAACCAACTAAAACAGTGTAAAAATTATGAAAAACAGGTACTATATACCCCCCCCCCCCTCCCGCTGTGCTCCCTCAAAAACATCCTAAATCAATCCTTCTAGTAAAATATACGTTAATTGGACAAATAGATCACAGTTTGGGCGAGTACAAGGGAAAGTGGGAAAACGACCTCCTCGGCAGCTTCTCAGATTTCTGTCCAAGATGATCACTGCTGTTCAAATACTTATTCCAATTACGGATTCTATTTGCCCAACCAATATATATATTTTTAGGATTGATTTTGGGGATTTTTATTTTTTATTTTTGATATGCGAGCATCCAGCCCATTGAACAATACACAATCAAGTGGAAAATCGTCCTTTCAGTTAGATCTCTCCTTACTTCTTTATTTATGTTCATGATAGTAATCAATGTGTGGTAATATGTGGCTCACCTAACTGTTGCATTATGTACTTATTCATTTCCATCTAGGGCCGTCAAACAACTCAAGTCCAGCTCCTAAACAACCGCCTAGAGATGAGCCAGAGAAGATTAAAAAATGGAGGGAAGAGCAGAAACGTATGCTGGAAGAAAAAGGTATTTGATTATTTCTCTGTCTTTTTGCTTAATTTGTTTTTCTGTGAGTGGACTCTTTAAATCTTGGTCTGCTTAATGTTACCAATAATGTACTCATTGCTCCCTCAACAGATCAAAATGAAGAAGTCAAGAAGTTGGAATGGAGAGAAACGGCTAAAAAAGAGTTGGAAGAATGGTACAAGCACCATGAAGAATTGGTTGCCAAAACTCGATCATCGAACAGGTAACTTACATTTCATCACAATTTCTTTGAAGGAGCGAAATTATTGACCTTGTCAGTTGTGGAAAACGTGTTACCTCATTTGGTAAATGGTGATTTTTTTGAAACACGGTGGAATAATTTGATTAGTGAGTCAATGAAAACTTGCACGTTAAAATGCTGACATATTTACAAAAGTTCATGAACTTGTGGCTCAATTTGGATAGAATATCAAAACTGACAAACACCATGCGACACAAATGCTGATTCGGGGGGGGGGGGGGGGGGTATTTTAATGATGTTTAGTAAACTAATTATCAATCAAGTTAGGCAAACCCAAGTATTCAATTGTCTAGTAAGATGATTTCTCTCTTATTGATTTTCAAGATCGTGACGTTTTTCAATATAACGGTCTTTTGATCGAAATCAATTCAAGTATGCCCTTGAACTGTGAAAGCACAATTTTGGGGTCAAATATCTCTTATGAAAAATGGATTGATATTGTGAAAATAGTTTATTAACCCGTATAACTAAGATTTCTAATGAAATACTAAATGAATTCGATGCCCCATCGAGCGATTGTGGGTCTGACTTACGTCATTCTTCCCATAAGAAGGTTAATTTTGTTCAAGATGATTATGAAGGTTTGACATCCAAGCTGGTGATTTAAGTTCGAGTTGTCAATGTGTTCATTGAGCAATCTGCTCTTCAAACTCGTACAATGAATTGTTTGGCACACCCTTTTCATCTAATTATTATATTTTTGTTATGCTCTCAGGGAAGCAGCTAAGTAAGTAAGCATTTCCATCCTATAACAGTAAGGGATTTTACATGCAATGCATCAATTTGTATGCGCACCACTTTTTTCCCCACAATACACAATCATTGATGAACGTGGCTATCTGCATGCTCCACATAATTAAACCATGTGTATGTATAATACAATAAATAGTTAGGAATTCAAAAATTCATTGGGAAAATAACCTACCTGATAAATTGCTTGTTCATATATTCGATAATTATTATTGTTACCGAAATTTGAAAGATTTACCTAATTTATTCATTTATTTAACGACTTTGTTATTATTTGCTTCAAGTCATTCTGAGGAAGAACCCAAATTTGTTTGGACCCACTGAAATAAATTTTTGTAGGTCAAATACTATTTCAAAGTTCGTCAATTTCAGCTTTTTAGAAGTTCGAAAGTTGCATTGTTTTTGATGGGATGAAATAAAAAAAAGATTATTTTTGGTTGATACATTTCAAAACAGTTCTATTTCAGAATGAAATGTTATAAAGTGGAGTTGATAACGGGTAGTCTTTGAAACTGTGAAGTTGGGTTGGCTGGAAACCTTATCTTTCTCCTGTACCAGTGCCAACATGAGACTAGTCGTTCGTCTCCCCTGATTGGCTTAATGTTCACACCAAACGTCGAGTTCGATGATGCATACTTATTCAAATTTCTTCCAAATGGTGGTGCTGGGTTCAGCAGTACTGTCGATTTATGACTTGGTGGCAGCGTTGTGCTAGATTTACTCTCCGTTGTGCAAAATCCAAGTTTATATTCAGTTTATTGTGACAATTTTTCTCCTCATTTGGTTTATTTCAAGAGCTTACAAAGAAGGGGTTTCGATTGACAGGCACTGTACGAGAAAACCGCCTGGAAAAATGTCCTCTCCTTACCAATAAAGAGTTAGAAAATAAAAAGAAGGGGGGCATCTGATTCTGGGTTTGAGCCGAGGTGAGGCTTGTTGGTAGTAAAATGGAATGATGACTCGTTGGTGATTGTTGCAAGCAATTATTTGAACATGAATCCTGTTGTGACTCCAAAAACACAAGTGAATTTAACGATTAGACTTTCTGAATTAGAAAGGAAGAAGAAAATATGAAATGGGTACACGTGCTTAGCAAAAACAACTTTTTTATTAATAAAGAATAAAACCAAGGTTGAACATCAACAGGTTATTATTCCTATACGGTTTTCTTTTATTGTCTATATATTTTCCTTCTCAAGATGCTCGTAGGAAGCTTGAAGGTTCCACATTCAAAAATAATGTGCTCCCATTTCAGTTGTTTAATAATAACACAATCACAGTCAAGGTCTAATTTTTAGAAAGTTTTTAAATATGTTCGATGTTTTCAGTATTAGTTGAAGTTGAAGTGTTTTTTGGTAGTCTTTCTAAAAATGGTAGCTAATAATGAGAACGAACTGCAAAAATGTGCAGCCCAGATGTTAAAAAAGATGCTGTCGTTAATATAAAAAACGCCGGGAAAAGGGAAAATTGAAAGATCAAAATCGAATAATCTGTATCAGTTCTTGAGGAGTTGACTCCAAAGATAACATGAAGTGATGCTGGAGTGATTGGACCTCAGTAAATAGTTGTATAATCTGCTAGCTTTACAGTTTTCTATAACCAATGTCTCACATACTTCATTCATCCAATTAACAGATCATAGTAACTTCGTTTATCAACAATATCTGTTTTTGATTAAATTTTGTGATTCTTCAGAAAATATTATTCTTTGTGGTGGGAGATGCTCACGTAGGGTTTTTTCTCAGTCAATATCTATGGGTAAAAGGCGCTTAGCTAGTCTACTCTGGTAATTTGAATTGTCAACTTATGTTCAGAGTTCTAGTTGCATGAATTTATAAGCAAAAATAACTATTTTACCACAACACAAAACAACACAACCTTTAAAAGTAGTAACAACGCTAAATTTGCCTGCTATTTTTTGTCAAAAGAAACATGAAAAATTGAGCACTTCTTTATGATTTTCACTAATTTTTCAAGTAGGTTTTAAGCTTGTTTTTGAATAATATATAGAAAAATACCATAATTTAATGTGACCAAGAAACACTATCCACCAAGGTGTGATTGTTCTAGGAACTCTCAGAGAGACCTCTTGAATTAATAACTGCAAAGATCACGAGCGGAAACTTGTGGCTTAAACTGCAACTCGACAAAAATTCGAAATCTTCCGATTTTCAATCAACTGGGTCATTTTAGAAGATAACTCTCGATAAGATTGAGACGAAAATTGCGTTCTCACGCCCCAAAATCAAACATTCTAAACGAAAGGATGAGTTCGTTGGGCAACACTCTTTCAGCTCTTAAAATTAAAAAAATTGTACAAAAAAATCACTAAAAATGACGAAAATTGTTAATTTTCTATTTTTTACCAGATTATTACTCGAACTAATTTTATTGACTGAATTAAAACTCAAATTTATGCTGAAAATTTTACTTAAATTTCATGAAAATGTGCAAAACAAAGGATAAAAATGCTTAATTCCAAAATCTTCGAATAGATTAATATTATTTAGAAAAAGGTTTCCCTAATGATGTTGACAGTTAGAATTTATCTCACACAAAAGTGTTCAAATTTCAACCTAATTTCACATAAATGTAATACGATAATTTTTGAAAATTCGCTCATACCATAGTGCTGCATGACTGGTACGTTACAAATAGCTTTCGGGCGAAACAACGAAAAATTACATCGTTCATCAAATAATTTATTTGCAAATCCTACCCTCAAAGCAATACACTGTCCTACCCTCTTGGAATCCGCTGGTATTTACTACATCCTATTTACTCTGTTAAGTACCTAGTTCTTAATTTTTCGAACAAATCTAGAAAGATATGTAGAGTGACTGTTCTTCAGCTGTTACTTTGCCAAGGTTAATTCTTTCTTTCTTGCTCCTGAATATCGTAAGGACAAAATCCACAAGTTTTAATGAAATTGTGTAGTCTGAATTGGGCCTGTCGTAATTCTGATGATGATTGCTGTATGTAGATGGGCAGTATATTTAAGCCAGAATACATATTCGACAAGAACTGACTTTGAACTTGTACTCAACACCCCAGAAAAGTGAGGGAATGCGATAATATAGTCGATTATTCCACGCCCCTATCCAGTACACATCCATGAAGGATCTTTGGTGAATTGACAAAAGCGCTTGAGGTCCACAAACAGTGCAAGTTCGCCTCACTTCATTGCACAAGGCAAATAACAATTTCACCACACTCTTGCTCCTTGACTCGTACTGATAACTGAATTATTTCAGAGCATAGTCGAGCCAAATGCAGGGGACCAAAGTCTCATCAGTACTCCTGGACTCTCTTTGTCTAGGTCGGTGTGTATTGGACCTATTGATAACTACCCAAAAAAGTCGAGTGAGCCATGAATCTGCTACGTTACTTGAAAATGCCAAGTTGGGTTGGCAGTATTAATTCTTAGCTCAATAATTATAAGAATTTTAAAGAATAATTTGAAGTAATCTTAATTAATCATTATTCATCGTGTTTTGCTAATGATCTAAGTGCGGAGAAATTTACAAGGAAACTTATAAAACCAATCCAATCATTTTCTGGATATTTCGAGATAATTAATTGAGTATGTTGTGTTAGCACATAGCTCAGTAGTCTTTTAAGCTGGTTTCAAACTGACCAAGTATCGTGGAAAATGGCAGTGTTGTTGAGGTGAAAATTGAATTAGACGTTTCACATGTAGCCAGAAAAAGATGGCAGCTGGGCAAAGGTTAAGAGGATCCTACCCCCTTAGCCATGGATGGCTGGTTGTGTTCTAGGAAGTTTACACAGATGTTGGGGGAGTGAAGCCAGCTAAATCGAAGTCTGCTGTCGGGTATCTCTCAAGGCCAGAATGGTGAGTTCTGCTACATAAATTATGGTAAGGGAACGTCACAAATAGTCGTCCACACATTTCAGTTACGTGGCTATGCATTACTGAAAAGTATATCGAAGGAGGGGATACTTGTGAAGGTAAGGTTGTGAAATTGCTGGTTGAAAAAGGCTCACTGCTGCTGTTTTGACCTCTTCGTAAGTGCATTCCTTCCATGCTGCCACATCCAAGGGCCCACAAACCCCTTCAGATGGTCCATTCTGTGGCTGAACAACAATATGTTCCACCGAACAACTTGAAATTCCACTGAACTTCCTCCAATCTCCGTCTAGAACTCCTTGAATGAAAACCTTGTCTTCCGACGTTTGAGTGACTTTTCCATTGTATTTATGCACTCACTGATCTCTTGTTGCCTTCTCCTTCTAATTTTCCTCCGTCACGAAAGTATAATTCCACGATAATTGAATAAATTATAATCACAATTTATTGTGGAACTCAGAATGAACTTCGTTGACTGTTGCTCCTGCAATATTATAAACAATCAACGCTGGAGTGATCTACAGATACCAATGTAGAAATACAGCTGTAGCAAACGAACCAGCTGCATCATCTAATACACCTGAAGTGCCGCTACAAGTGTAGGTACCTAATATACAGGGTGTCCCGCACTTAGTGTAAAAAAAAAAAAAATTGGGTGAAACTACATGGAAAATGGAGTAAATCGCCGCCAACCGCGATTTTTTTTCCCAACCCGTTGCTGAGATATGCTATTTTTAAGAGTTTTTTCAAAAAATCGCGTTTTTCGCCATTAAAACGCTTTTTCTCGGCAATTTCCCAACATTTTTGCACATTTGACCACATTTTCGGAATCTGCGTTAAATTTCCTATAAGATGAAGTTACTTTGATTTCCAAAACGCATCTTCCAAACACCGAAATTTTCAATCAAAGATGAACATTTTTCGCAAAGTGAAATTTTTCAAAAACTTGGAACGCTTGGCGTGACCACAAAAATAATTTTTTTCGTTGTCAAATTTGATAAAAACTTTTCCCACTTCTAAGCTTTCCAACGGCGCCTCAACCATATTAATTCTGATAGGAATTTTAAACGAAGCCAGAAAACGTGTAGTTCGTTTTCTAAGTTTACCTGACGTACGATATGGGCAAATTTTACTCGATTTCAATTAATGTTTTGGCATTCAACCACAGGTTCAAAAAAATGCAATGTAAGAAGAGGTTCATTTTGTTTCCTGTTCAATCCAATGATTACTATCCCTCATTTCAGTTCAGGGACCTCTATAATACAGAGAGTATTTTTGCAGGTGGCTGTGAACTAAAACACACGCCAAGCGTTCCAATTTTTGAAAAACACTTTGCGAAAAATGTTCATCTTTGATTGAAAATTTCGGTGTTTGGAAGATGCGTTTTGGAAATCAAAGTAACTTCATCTTATAGGAAATTTAACGCAGATTCCGAAAATGTAGTCAAATGTGCAAAAATGTTGGGAAATTGCCGAGAAAAAAGCGTTTTAATGGCGAAAAACGCGATTTTTTGAAAAAAACTCTTAAAAATAGCATATCTTAGCAACGGGTTGATTTACTCCATTTTCCATGTAGCATTTTTTTTTTAACTAAGTGCGGGACACCCTGTATATCTGCCTGTTACAGCTCAAAAGTATTGATACCCTTGGTAGAGTTCGAACTCGTGTCCCTACTACTAATGTAAATTTTCCGTGCAAGTCTCTAGGAGCTTTAGCTATGAGGCCAACTTTATCAAACCTCTTTGACTATGGGTTATTTTCCTTGAACGTAACATACCAACTCCTGAGTCCAAAGTTGCCAGTGGTAAATATTGAATCCTTCGTGTCACATTCTTATCACATAAGGACTCGGCTGATTTTTCAAATTCACTTTATTCAATTGTAAACAATTACTGTTTGAACTCCGGGTTGAAGGAGAAGAAGAGACTGAAAGCCCAGCACAGTGGGTCTGTTTGATAACTGCGCTTTGTTTCAGCATACCAATATACTTAAATCTATGTTCTTCTCTTTTTCAGAAATGCTGAGAAACAGTTCGTGGCAGATGCGGGAGCTATAGAACCGGGTACTGAATGGGAGAGAATCGCCAAGCTGTGCGATTTTAATCCTAAAACCAATAGAACTTGTAAAGACGTATCACGTATGCGCTCTATCATCCTACAGTTGAAACAGGCTCCCATCAGCTCAAAGCAAGCTTAAAGTTACTTCAATAAATTTGGGCAAATCGAAAATTGAGTTCAACTCCAGTTTTCTATTACGCCTCATTCGTATTATCATTCCTGTTATTTATTCTTCATGATTATCAATAATTATCAGTTGTTCAACTATTTCCTAATAAATAATTTATGATATTCCACTTGCTTCATTCGGTTGATGTCCATTTTCCCCACAAACAGTGGTATTATAAACAATTCTGCTAACAATGAAGGAACACTTGTAATGATCTCATTAAAAAGCCAGATCAATGTCATATGTAACTATCTTGGGAACTCTTTTTGGAATTCACAAAACTGTGAAGTCTTTTTGGGTAGGAAAAGGACTACACACTCGGTTGGTTGAATGAGAACAGAACCACGTGCTGAACCCAAATCCTAAGGAAAAGAACAAATAAAAAGGTTGGACCAAAATTTACCAATAATTTGTCCAACATTGATCAAGGTTGTGTCAGTAATCTTGGCATCTTGATCAATCAACTCTAAGTAATAAAACTATTGAAAAAACTTGATATAAGAGGGTTTTTTTGTATCATCAATTCGTTCACCAGTTGACAGACAAATCAGTAGGTAGATGGTTGGGCTGCAGCCCAACGCAAGTCCCATGAAAAAGACAGGTTCAAGGTTTGTGACAGTAACACTACACTTTATGTGTAATCGAACAAGATAATCATGGGAATCGTAGCTTCAACATGATTCCGGGGAACACAAAATCAATCACTAAAACACTTGTTTTTGGCGTTGCTCCCTAAAATGGCCAACAGAACACTTTTTTTTGTCTTTCCTCCTTAATATCTCGCTTTTTCCTTCATGGAAGTACACATTTCAATGTTCGTGACACAACTAGACTTCATGTGTAATCAGACAAGATAAGAATCTTGGGAGCCTCAGCTGCTTCAACATAATGTGCGGGGAAACAAAATCAATCATTGAGAAAATCGACAGTTTCGAAGTTTGAGATAATATCAGACTTCAATTGAAATCAAACAAGATTAGAATCACATGAGAATTTATGCCTGAGCAACTGCAAACTGACATGTTAGGAATCAAAATCAGTCAATAAAACCCTTTTTTTGTCATTCCTCCTCAATATCTCACTTCTTAACATAGACATCGATAATGATTTGTGAAGACGTAGTTGGACTGAAGATTTTCCAAATCGCAGTACCTATCTGGTGCCAAGTTGTTTATGGCAATTTGTGTGCTTCCTATGTTACTGAAATCAGCCAAATTATGCAGAGGAATAATCACGCTCATTGTTCGTTTTTACCTCCTTTACCGTCGAGTTTGTTAGTGGAAAGAACACTTAGGGAACCATCCTGATTGTTATGGAGTATAAATTACTCCATGTTAGCATTACCAATCCAGTGAAGTCACGTTAGCATTCTAGGGTTAACGGTCCTCAACAACAGATGTTTCACCATTCAACTGATTGTGAACAGCTGACAACCATACATTCTGTCTTTCTGAGCGTCTTGTTCACGATTGAAACTAGTGCCCATAAATAAAGCCCATTTGGAGTAAATGGGAAATCCTCTGAAATTCAGCCTTTAGCGTGGTAGACCTTGGAGCACAGATGAGGTCTGCAACATCCCTACCAGAGCCCCAGGTCTATCAACAGCATTGCGACAAATAGGGTAATCAAGTGTCCTCCATTTGACTTGAGAAGACAGGGCCAGTTGTCAATCGCTTCATGCACCTTATCCAGAGGTATTTGTTCAATGATTTTGTTTGAGGAAGTCAATGTTGGGGTGAGCTTTCCAACAGGCCATTGCCTTAAATTCGGAGCATAACTTGTAATGCAATGTGCACTCGGTACATTTTCTCTCAACCAAGCTTGTCTGGTTTTGGGCTTGTGCCAAATTCTGCTGAAACACCCACTGCTCTTCATTAAACAATCAGTATTTCATTCAAGGGAAGTACGACATTTTGTAAAACCCCATCTTGTCAGGCACTGTACTGTATACTTAGGCACTAGTTTTCACAATATCCATTTCTCTCGACATAATGCTTTGCTTAAGCAGGCTTTCCCAAAATCCGATTTTCCATCACTTTGATTCTCACGGCTGTCCAAACAGACCTTGGACGCCTCTCCTGAGGCCTGTCTTATTACCTGCGTCTCATTGACCTAGGGATGGGAAACGATTTACCGATGTTTAAAAAAATCTATTTTTATTGGTGAAAAAATCGCTTTTTTGAATCGATACTCTTGTCAATATTTATGTAAATCGATTCTTTGAAAAAATCGGCGGATTTTCTCAAAAGGAAAATTTAATTTGGTTCCCCATGGTAAAATAAGAAATTGGAAACATCTGTACATATGAATGGGTTTGAAGATGGATGAATCAGAATGTAGAAGAAAGGAGGAATATCTCGATATTGGATCAAATTTTTGGACCTGATGTTTTTTAAACAAATTTTTTACCGATACAAAAAATGTTTTTTCTAGAAACAAGACACCTTTATCGCCTCCAATTTTTTCAAAACAATGAAAAATGAAGATCAATTTTATGAAAAATCGAGCTTATTTCTAGAGAAATTGATTTAGGTTTCGATTTTGAATAAGAAAAATAAAAGTGTATCGATTTCCTATCCTTACAACCTACGTAACCTGAACTTGCTACTATCATTATTATCATTGCAATTTTTTTTTTTTTTTAGTATCTCGTTAAAGAAATGATAACTTTTTTAAAACCGATTTTATAAAAAATCGATATTTTTGTGACGGGTTTTCAGTAATTTGATTCAATTAAAGAAAAAAACGATTTTTTAAATTGATTTCCCATCCTTATACTGAATTGGTCAAAGGCACGATAGAAGAACTGGCGGTTGAATCCCGTTGGTTTCAGCAATTTAAAAATCTCTCCAGCTGATTTAGCTTTCAAGTATAAAGCCACCACAGCTACTCCATCTATTTTAATTTATCGTTCCATTGTGAGAACACGCTGTCAACTGATGAGAGAAGCATATTTCAAACTAGTTTAGTCTTTGTAAACACAGATAAAGAAGAGCAGGTTCTACTTTGCTTCTCGACCCCAGAGGTCAATGTCAAACTTGCGTGACAGAATTTATGGCTAGACTAGCTTCTCTTCAAATGAGGATGGAGGAATTTTAATTATTATTATTTTTTTTTCTAATATTTGCTTAGGGCGCAAATGAGTCTATGCTCCTTTCAACGATTGCGCCAGCTCAAGAGATTTTTGTGAGACTGAGACTTTTATTCCAGTTTTATGATCATCAAGATTTGTATTGTCATCAATTTATTTTATTCTGTTTCAATCATTAGTATTTTTTCTGAACAGTAGGTGTTGAAAGTACAAGTCTGTGTCGGCAGATGAGTTGGCAGGTACTCTTTACATTTATGCCTACTAACGAATATCCCTTTAGAAAGAAGGTAAATTTGAAGGAGACACCACATTTATGTTGAAAAGATTTACTGTCTTTAATTTACAGAAAATTAGTTTGAAAAGCAACTATTCAAACCATATTACAGAAAACGACTTCCTCATTTATTGAAAGCTCAACAAATAGCAACGAGGAATATGGAGGAAATTTAAAATGCACACACACCTATTCTAATTCCCTCTTCAAGGGAAAATGAATTCGTTATTTACATGTACTTACGTTAGATTACAAAAAAAAAAAAAGAAAAAAACTGATAGACCTTTGAGTCACTCACAGTTTGGTCACCCTAGTTCCTGTGATGTATATGCTAGAGGCCACGCTCTAAGTCAGTCAATTCCTGAATAGATCAAATACAACTAACTAAATCTGAATTAGGTTTCATTATTCTCAGATATTCTTTCAGTAAATTCCTTTACTTGCTGAATTCTACAGCTTGAGATGTCCACCCCCGCAATTTAGGAAAAAATAGATTTTGTTTATGAAGCAACAAATTTTACTTTCTAAATTACTTAATTAAAAAACTCAAGTATATTTTTTCCTTTAGTTTTTGAATAATTCTGTTCCATCTTATAATTTTTCCCAACACCATTTTCCTAGATAGGAAATATACATCCATCTACTCAACAATATTTATTGGCATTAAAGCCCTGAGAGGACATGAATGAGACTGATGAAACTGGATAAAATTATTAACTTAAATAACAATAATAATAAGTTGATTAGAAAAGTAAAAAAGAATTAAGTTTGATGATTCTAAATTTAAATATAAAATAGGCAGTGGAAATCTAAACTCACTAGTCACCAATGGTATCAGTGACTAAAACCATGAAGTGACTATTTGTGTTGACTGATCTTTTCAGATTTTCATTAACTTTGGCTTAGCCTATAACAAACACATTATTCAACAGTCAGAACTAGGATTTGATATTACAAAAAAAAAAAAAAAAAAAAAAAACATTCTTTCACATTAAATTACAATTTATAGTTCAACGTCTCACATTGATATCTAGAAGAAGATACAAGATAACAATTATTTACAAACCAGCCAAGCTAGTGGAATATTTTCACAAATGCATTGATTATTGGAAACAAGAAGTATCAAACCTAATACATCAATCGACAGTCAAGAGTCTTAAAATGTTTTCAAAACACATTACTATCATACTAAGTTTGAGCAAAAGTACATGATGGACCTAAAGCTAAGAATGAATCACTAACAGTTTGAAAAACTTGAAAGCATACACAAATTGCTCTAAAATGAACAAACTGAAGTGATGAAGAAAGAAAGAAAGATTTAAAAAAAAAAAAAAAGATTTACTAACCATTCGGAATTTGAAAAAAAGCAAAGCAGTTCAGCTGAAACAGAATGAAACAAGGATTATTTATATGACAGTGGAGGAGACAAGAAAAATCTAGAAAGGTTAGAGGTGTGGTGACACAGCAGCAATTGGACCTCTCCAAATTTTGTTCAAATCATCCATCTGACTCTGCTCAGACTCTATTAGCGTGGGGATGGTAACAGACTCCATCCCCCCAGACACCAATTTTCAACCCCTTGCTCTCCACCAATCACCACCCTACGTGCCACTCATACTCACCCCCGTCTTCCAACTCTTGAGCCAATGGAAGCCTAAGGACTTAGGCTTGGACTATCAAGAGTGGAGGCAAAATCATACTGCACTGAGTATAGTATAGTGGTTCCGTTCAAGACAAATCAAGTAACTACTTTTGCTGCAAACTAATTACGTGTATTTCAAGGAAATGGCAGCACTGAAAATAGAAATCTCCAGATTTTGCGAAGTCTACCAGAATTGCCAATCCCTCCCACCCCACACAGAGAATCCTTTGGAGGCCTAAGGCTCTGATTTTCCTAGAATTTCCATTACTCAAGAATCCTTTTGATACCTATGGCTCTGATTGTCAAGTTTTGTTGCAGAGTCACACCCCCCCTTCAAGTCTTCAATAGGGAGACTAAATTCAGCTCAAATCAAGTAATTTTGCAACTCCACCGCACCCCTACAATGAGACCTTTTCAATGTAAACAAATTTGAGATATCATGGTGGGGAAAATGTGATGTGGCAAACAATTTCACCGACACTTCCTCGAAATATTCAAGATCTTGATGATGTAGTGGGGTGCAATAATGATGACTTCCTTGGTGATAATGACAATGGCAAATGCAACCTGTTCTTCTCTGCTGAAGCAGACATTTTATAGTTCATTGAAGTTTTCGAACGAATGCATTTGATGCTGAGATTGTTTTTGAGTCATTGATGAGAAGACTTACAGAAGTCAAATATAGAATGTTGTCTATTTCCACGAAATAAATGAGTTACTGTTTATTACGTATGATGAAATAAGTGTTGAAATCGATGTAACAATATAATTCCACGAAATAAAGGGTCTCTACAAACTCACCAAAAACATGTGTAAGGGATTTTTAAGGAGTTTTCCTTTAGGGTGGGACACCCGCCAAAACTGAATGGACGGAAGGTTGCCAAACATAATGTGAAATAGAAATCAGACATTAAATTTGGAAAATGAAATGTATTTGGGTTATTATTTTAGATAAGCTATTTGTTCCCTCTGATAAACACCACCCAAGGAGAAATCCATCAGATGAAATTTCATCAAACTGAATCTTTGGAAGCTTTACATCCCAGCCTACAGACCCAACAATAAAGAGGAATTTTTCGAAGTTCTGGTTTTAGTTACAGTTTGACCAGCCTTATGAGCAGTATTCTGCTGAAAAACATAACTTTGACGATTCTCAACGGTTTTTTGACATTTCCCTTGGTTTTTTTTTTTTTTTTTTGTAAACTTTTTGAAATTTGACCAGTTAAGGTGGTCAAAAAGGGCTATTGAACGAACTCATCTTTTCTTTTTGGAATGCTTGAGTTTTCATTAAAAAAACGAAGTCTTTATTCCTAATCTAGAATAACCATCAGAAATGAACCATATTTCACAATATATGGTTTTGAGTTTCGATCAGTTTAAATTACTGAAGCTTTTCAAGGGTACAGTGTGTGATCGAGTTAGAACTCCCTACATGTCTTCAATACTCAACACTGGCTTGAAAATGGAAATAAAAAGTTACAGAAACGTTTCCAACTAGAAGCATTTGTCATTTAAAGTGACCGAATCACAAGAATCCATATAAACTTAACCACCATCACCAGCTTACAGGAACATATGGTCAGATTAGAAGAAGTTTTCAAACGACTCAGAGATGCCAACCTAAAAATTCAACTAAATAAAACTGAATTCCTTGAGAAAGAAGTTGCATACTTAGGACACATCATAACACCAAATGGAGTTAAGCCAAACCCCGACAGAATCAAAGCAATAATCAATTAACCCATCCCATGCAACTCCAAAGAAGGTTTCCTTGGACTGCTAGGGTATTATCACATATTCATCAACAACTTTGCATATGTCACAAAACCTTTAACCCAAGAAGGAAGACAATAAACCCGGAAGACCCTGACTGTAAAGAATGTTTCGAATTCTGCAAACAACTCCTCTTAACGACCCCATCCTACAGTACCCTCACTTTTCAAAACCCTTTCACCTCACAACCAACGCAAGTAACCTTGCCGTTTCTGGAATTCTCAGCCAACCTACAAATGGACATGACCTACCCATCGCATCTGTCAGCCCCACGCTCAATGAACCTGAACAACGACTGTCCACAATAGAGAAAGAACTATTTGCTGTGGTCTGGGCCACCAAATACTTCTGCCCTTACCTGTTTGGGCTACGTTTCCTTATATTATTGGATCATAGACCGCTGCAATGGCTGTTCTCTCACAAAGAGCCTAACACCAAACTCTTCAAGTGGAGAACTAAGCTCCAGGAATCGACCGAAATTCACCCTTGGACCTCGATCTCAACCTGAAACTGACTAACTCCTACTTAGAAAACAACAAATCAAATGTGAAATTATGGTACACTGATATCCATGACAAATTACATCAAGCAAACACCACTGCCATTAATAAACAAAACAATAAAAGAGAAGACTATCCCCAAAGACGTCTATGTTAAGACTGTAAAAAAAACAAAGCGAAACCAAACCTGAATATAAAAAGGAGGAAGTCACCAAAGTCGATGACACACTCAAAACTGGCAAAATCGTAATTAGGCACCACAATACAAAAGACAAAATACAGATCTCCAACATCAAGTGACCCCCCCACCCAACACACCTGATTACAATCCACCCTCACCGAACAATCCGCCTCCTGTTCAAGGTCATTTCTCATCATTGCTGCAGCAACAGGAGCGGAAATCAAGAATATCACCTCTAACCATGGTATTCTTCCCGTGCTCATGGGAGCACCTCTTATCACTTATAGAAACAAGACATACACTCATTTACTACTACAACCTGGACAACTTGTTCGAAGAAATTGCCACCCTTTAAGACGAGTACACTGGCATGCTATACAAACTGACATTGAGAAATTTCCACTGGATCTCACGTGAGATACAACCAAAACGCGACCTACTCAACTACATCCTGCTACTCATTGACAACAAAATAGACAACATTCAGATTTTCAACGACCAAACCAACACTCCTCGACAGAGACGTGGACTTGTAAACAGAATAGATCAACTCCTAAAAACCCTGACAGGTACCCTGGACGACAGAGACGGTAAAAGTTACAACACCCTCCTCACCTACCTACAGAACAACCAACCTCCACCATTCCTTCAAATTCCACCTAACCTTCACTCCACTATTTCCGAACACTACTCCGTGAGCACATTCCTTATCCACATTTTAACAAAACCATTCACATTATCAAAGAAAATAACGCCGAATTAAGAAAGAAAATCAAAATCCTAAACAATGGAACAACCTCCAGCAATCAATTAAACCTATACAGAGATCACCTCAACAACATGCTTTTCCTCGCCAATATGATACTCAATGTTGCCCAAGACAACGAAAACTCTCTGACCTTTTGTAAATTGCACAATTTTCAACCAAGCATCATCCACCCGGACGACCTCATGACCGAGTTGACCATCTTTTCTAATCTGTCCCGTAAAGACAGAAATAGAAAAACTCATGTACAATAATAGCAAACTCGATACCTCCAATGTAATTTACTTCTTAGATATTCCAGTGTTTAGCAAAGATCAGTATTACTTATACCATCTCATCCCAGTCCCATCATTGTATAATGAATACTACGTGACAGTATTTCCTGAAAGTTGATATGTTTTAAAAATGAAACACGAGAACTCAGCTTTCACCTTAACAGAACCATGTACTTCCCATGAGAAGTGCTACTGCAATTGGCAGACCTTAACTCATAAGAAATCATTATGTGAACTGAATGTCTTCCTAAATACCAATAGTGAACACTGCAAATATGCCCAATTAAACATATCTAATTATTCGATTCCACACAATCAATTCAAGTTAATGACGACCATGGATCAGAAGTCCAAACACTACAAGGGATTTTCCTAATCAACCCGGAAAACAACAATATAAAATATTGTGGCGAAAAATTGCGTTTTTACGCAACCTCGTATGGACAGCCCACCTTAACGAATAATTTTCAGCTAACCTTAACCAATGATCAGCAACCAGAGATTTCAATAAATTTACAAGAACCAGCATTTGACAATTTTCACGTACCTCCATGATTCAATTACCAACCAAGTGTAACCACCATGTCACCTTTATCAATTTTTGTCGTTCTACTGTATTTAATTATCATTTGTATCTAGTTATATTTTGTTTTCCAGCGGCTAAAACTACACAGATACTTTGTGGAATCAGTACCTGTGTCTGACCCCAGCAATAACTCAGATGTAACTGCTGTACCTTCCATACCGTTCCCATCAAATCGAACAATACCCACGGTCTGTGTTGAAATGTGATTTGCACGACACGTCAAGGTAGTTTTTAGAAAATTATATTTTTTTCATAAATTTGTTGATCACAACAATACAACACACCAACGGCGAATCAAATGTCAAACACCCTTCAACACCTGTTGATTAAAATATTAATGGGTGTTGAACGAATGTTAATTATTGTTCATCGAGTGAATCAACTCTTTCAGTATGTCCAAAATTTAGGGTGAGAGAGTTAATGAAGGTTATCAGCTGGTAACATAAGCGAATGCTGAGATCAGCACACCCAACATTATAAGAGTTTATAATGAGTGCCCTCAGCGACTCAGTCTCGTTGTCACACTGCTCCCGTTTGTCTTGCCACCGCTTTGTTATCCGTATTACCCATGTTAACCATCACTGTGAGTAATAAAATTGTAAAGTGAATTTGAAACTTCTTTTTAAAAACTCTCCCAGTGGAACCCCTTTACGTAACTTATAAATATACATACCTCAAAACTTATTTCGTTCAAGAAAATTGTCATCTAAAAGCTTAGCAATCACTGCAATAGCATCGTTTTCCAAGAAAATTTGCTATTTTGTTATTTGAGTTGGTGAGGAATGGATTGACCATTTTTTTATCAAACGGGTTGTTGGAGCTCTTCAAAAATTTTTTTTCTTTATTGTCTTGGAAATGTAATTTTGGATTTGGGCTTCTTCAGCATGTATTTTCTTACAAGAGTTTTTTGTCAATCCTCGGATTCATTAGAATCGTCGTCTGCTATTTTGTTGCAAAAACTAAGTACATCAACATCCACGATTGAAGCTCCAGAATTTGCCTTGGCTATCCGTTCTTTTCAAGAAAGTTCCAGCCACGCAGCTTGATTTATGGGCTAATTTTTCTTAATTACTGTATTACATCAACTCATATGATGAACTCAGTTGGAATTTAAGCACTGTGAGAAAGGAAACAGTGACATGTTAATTTTAAGGCTGTAAAACGTGGATAAAGCTTTTACTCAAACTACTGGACTGAAGTTCAGGAATTTTTTCTCAAAAATCATCCAAACCTCGAAACGTGCAATAAAATCCCAGAGCCATTTTCAAGTCAACTCGAACGGCAAACTTTGAGGCTTGAAATATTACAAAATATACCTTGAAAACTTTCGAAATTGGAAAGTTTTAGTTATTTCGGCTGATATTATAAATTGAAGGTTTCATTTGCTCCTCATAAGAGGATATCTTATAAAAATTAAGGCACTGAATATCTCAAACCATCCACGAATAAATCAATTTTTATGCTAGCATCAATATATGATATTCACTGAATTAATGTTACTGCCCTTCTCACGGTAAGCTCATTCATTCGCTCTCTTTAGGGTTAACAGTTACCATTTCCTAAAAGCAGAAGAGACGACTAGCAAAGACGAGTGGATAGGGACAGCCTTGGGAGATGTACAGATGTGGGATGTATAATATTGTCACCCACATTTCAATTCCGTTGAGTGGTAGATCAAGGATGAGAATAGGAAGCATTGTTTCTGTAAGCTCAGTCCAGTGAGTCGTTTAGGGGTTTTATCTGATAAAGAAATAATAAATCTCATTGTAATAATTTGCAGCACTTCACAATAACTCCCTTAAGTTAATACTGTCATTCTCTTGGGCCACCCCAAGGAGTACTACCTGGGACACCTAATTAAAGTGATCATTATTCTACATAATGATCTTCAAACATACAAACGAGAAGGGCTTAGTAACTAACCCATTTTGCATTGTAATTTTTCCATACCACTTACCTATTAGCCTAGGAAAATGATCACGTTTTCCAATTATTGATTGAGTGCCTGGATGTACTGTTAGGAGGGATCATGTCCAACAAGTACTGACGTTGTATATCGGCAGCTTGCCTTTGCAATTCCACTATATTTGCTGCAGCTGCAGCAACTGGACCTTTCCCACCAGCAGCTTGAGCCATGGCAAGCTGATAAGGATACAACAATGGGGAGAATGGTATCATATGTGCAGGAAGAGGTTGATGCTGAGGTAAACCTGCAAGAGAAAAAAAAAATAATAATTCAACAGTATGGAAATTGGAGAAATCATTCTGAGCATGGAAACAAGGAATAAACTCCAAATAATTTCAATATGACAGACATAAATTATTTTACTATTTTGACGTGAATCTGGAATACACATATACAGTAGAGCCTATGAAACTAGATTTCCGAAAACTCTACATTCTGCAAAACTTGACAGGGCTAGTGATTTTTAAAATTTTTTTTTACACTTTTCCATTTTTTTTTTAGGACGTTCAACACACCCTCAACCCTAGATTCCCACTCCTACGTCGATTCAACGTGCATCATGTAAAGAAAACATCTGGGGCTTGCCACTAGGAGCACTTCAGCTGCTTGGGCTCCTAGATATGCTCTCCCCCATAAGTTGTGTCTATGCACTGGTAATGACTGGTTGCAGGGTGACACCCAACGTAAATGCTGTTTTTTTTTTTTCTGAAACCTAGGGAGTCCAATCGACGTGTTGGTGGTAATAAGCGCTTGTCGCATGTATTTATATTATGTAAATCCCGAAACATTTTCACGTGAAAGAACATTTATTTAGCTCAGTTTTTTTCTTTTCTTCTTCAGTAAATTTTTTCCACTAAACATCGCTTGACTATGATTGACACAATAAGGAAATATAGAAGGGAACTGACAGCTGATTTCATAAACTCTAAATTCTCTGTTAGCAGCGAAGGAACAAGTTTGTTTTTGTTCAATGAAATTACTGCAGTTTGGTATAAACCAAAAAAAAAAAAAAAAAAAAAAATGTCTCCTTGGTGTCACACGAGCAGCACACAATTCTGATTCTGTCGATCCCATTTCGGGAAAACCTGATATTGTGCTAAACTATAATTCGAAGAAAGGGGGTGTGGATACATTCGATCAACTATGTCAGAACATGAATGATTTTTGTATCTTTCTAACGTACACTCAACTTTTTGCTTTTGTCAATTTTTACTCTCGAATAATATTGATTTCATAAGACGCCATGTTACCTAGGTACTTCCAACATTCGTTTTCGCTTTTTTCAGACCCTAGGTAGGTACATACAAGAACAGCACAAGTCCTACCAATGAGATGGACTAGGTACCGAATTTACTGGGTCGTAGTATTTGTATACGTCAAATTTTGTTTCTTTTTCATTTTGTTGATTTATGAGTTACTTTAGCTTTCTATAATAACATGTTACCTACCCCCAAAAATTTTATTCCCCGGACAGCTAGTGGGAAAGTATGTAGGGCACAAACTGTTCATCCTTATTCCCTTTACAGTTTTGTTTGAAAGACTAATAAATGACCTTGCAACTAAATAAAGACTTGAAAGAGCAATATTTTTACATGTTATGGAACTGAAATAATCTAAAATATTTACTTGAATAGAGATTTGATGTTTTTTTAAATGAAAGTAGTCTATTTTCCCATTTATCCTTTGTAAGTGTTGCGGATATGACAGATTTTTAGGCTTGTACGTTGATTCGACGTGAGGGTGGTAATAAGTGGTTATAGTCCCAAGGTGCTAATCTAGGGTTAACCTGCTCAGCTGGGGCGGGCTATTGTTTGCTTAGGAGGTCTGATCAAAAAGTTCCGGAACTTTTGATTTTGCGCGCGAACGGAGAGTGTTAAAAACTTCCCGATGGTCTCAGCTGTTAGCGTTACTCTTCGTGAGTCACGCAAATTTTGAATTATTGCGATAACCTTCTTAGTTAGGAAGTTATCGCATTTCTAGTGGAGCGCAATTTTGTACAGCGGCGAATTTGACGATGGACGCGAAGCAGGAGCAGCGAGTTTGTGTCAAATTCTGTGTTAAACTCGGGAAATCATTCACGGAAACTTTCAAAATGTTAACTGAGGCTTACGAGGAAGAAACCATGGGTCGTTCAAGGTGCTACGAGTGGTACCAGCGTTTCAAACAAGGGAGGATGTCCGTCGAAGATGACCCTCGTTCAGGGAGACCCTCGACGTCAACTGAGGACGCTCATGTGGCCCAAGTGAACACCCTGGCGCGTTCGAACCGCCGCCTGACGATCGAAATGGCCGAAGAAATATCCTTCGGATCATGTTTTTGACAAGAAATTCCAAATGAGAAGGGTCGCAGCGTTTTTGTTCCAAGACTCATGTTCGACCAAAAACAACACCGTGTTGCAGTTTGCCAGGAGCTTCTGGAAATGGCCAATTCCAATGAAAACTTCATGACAACGATCATCACAGTTGATGAAACGTGGGTTTACGGTTACGATGTTGAAACCAAGATGCAGTCATTACAGTGGAAGACTTCAACTTCTCCGAGACCCAAAAAAGCTCGTCAAGTGAGGTCAAACGTGAAGGTGATGCTGACAGTTTTCTTCGATTCCAAGGGTGTTGTTTATCACGAATTCATGCCCCAAGGTGAGACAATTAACCGATTTCGTTATTTAGAAACCCTTAGAAAATTGCGCGAAGCTGTGAGGAGGAAGAGGCCAGAAATGTGGGCGAGCGGCGAGTGGGTGCTTCACCACGACAATGCGCCCTGTCACACTGCCCTCCTGCCAGTTTTTGACCAAAAACGCGATGTCCGTCATTCCCCAGCCCCCCTATTCACCTGACCTGGCCCAATTATATTCAAGTACCCGATGAAAGGACAGCGTTTTGCCTCCATAGACGTCCTGAAGCAAAAATCGCTGGAGCAACTTAACAGCATCCCATCTGAGGCTTATTCCGACTGCATGGATCAATGGAAAAAACGCTGGGAGAAGTGTATACGTAGCCAAGGGGAGTACTTTGAAGGGGACAAATTTGAAAATATTTGAAAATTAATTAATAAAGAGTTATTAAGAAAGTTCTGGAACTTTTTGATCAGACCTCGTACGTTCAAGGAATAGTGAGGCCACTTTTATGCTTTACAGCCATTTCGTTGTAAATTTAATCAAGGTGCACATTAATACTGTAACATTTTCGTTTCATTTTAGCAATATGTATTGTGTTACATTGGTTATAAGTTATAAATGTTTATATAAATATATAATTGCATACAATTAATCAAAGAAATATACAATTTTGATAATCCAAATGGGCGTTTTTATTCAACTCCTAGTTATTTTTATTTTGGTTCCCTAAAACTAGACAAACTCACTAACTCGACAACCTTCAAGTCTACATTGTGTCGAGTTTGAGAGATTCAACTGTATTACCATTCACAATATAACAATAACTACTAATCCCTAACAATCCTAACAAATTCTACAACATAAAACTTATTTTTCTCAAAAAAAGGCATTGTTGTTGGTCGCTTTTTTGTAATATGGAGAAAGCAATGAGACTTGATTTCTTATTATTTGGTTTATCTAATTTTTTCTAATTCTATTTTGAACTATGAACAGGGGTATGTGTCCAATTGCGTTCATTTATCGATAAGTTACCACCAACGTGATGGATAAGGATAGTTCCCCCTTCTTGACTCTCTAAACTTATAGCTTCAGGGATATCCTTCGGGTGTTGCAGGCATTATCGTCTCACCCTTGGAAGAGGCAAATAGACCATTCCATCAACACTTTGTTACAAGTTCGAACAAACCAATGCTATGAACTAATTATCCTCAACAATGGACTGTCATGATGCCCCTTTCCTTTGCACTGCCAGAAAGGGAAAATGGGCAATAACTGTGAAAATTACCGCTTAAAATTTTAATATTTACCCTTGTTTTTCCCATCGTGATATATTACTTGAAGTCGTTGAAATTTTGGAATCTGATAGTCATCTGTTTCATAATTCCAAGTCGTTCTGTCTGTATTCAGTTGTCCAAGTTCATTACATTCATTGGCTATTATCATAATTTGTATTTCTGAATATGGATTATAAACAATTTTAGACATGTTCAGAACACAGCAGGAAGGCAGACAACGAACAATGGAAAATGCACAGACATTTTATGATTTGGATTCTACACACCTTGGAACATAAGGTGACAAAGTTAGGGGTAAAGTAATTTTTCTATAACCAACTTCAAAAAAGATGGATACTACAACAAAGTTGTGCCATATAAAGAATAACAAACAAATGTTTGAAACAATATTTGATTAAAGTAAGACTAATATACAATTATGCAGCGACCTTTTAGATTTTCACGTTTGTCAATGTCAACCAAGCTTCCTCATTTGGCAAAAGAGCTGTGAGGTGATGGAATGGTATAGTTGCCCCTTCCATTGAGGTGGATGCGGATATTAATGCTCTGCCACGCTCAGAAGATGAACCAGACGCCCACAAGGCGACAGATTCTAAAATCGGGAAGGGGCCAACTAACCATATCCATCGCACAGCCTACCTATTTTCTTCAGCCAAAGGTACAGAGAGCAAAGTGAGAGTGACTGATAACATGCAAATATCATCCCAAGAGATTTGGGGTTTCCCCTAACGAGCGAAGTCCGTATTATTATACAAGTGAATCTAGAAAAGTAAGACTTAGGAAGTTATGCCTAAGAACTTCAGAGGGAAAATTTCATCGTTGTTGTTTTTGAGGGAAATTCTTCAGATGAGTATTATTTTCCAAATTGTTTACTCCAACAATTTTGCAGTAATCAAATCTTTTGTTTCCACTGTTAATTTAATTGTGAAGACTATTAAAATTCAAAAACATAATTATTATTAATTCTCAAGATACGACGTTTTTGTAAGAAAAGAAGACTGGACAGATCAGCTGAATTATCCAGTCAATTGAAGCTGGAACCTCACATTCTTACATTTTGAGAATTTTTTCACAGCTCAAACTTATATGAATGATCTTTGTTCTAAATGGGCAATGTACATGATTTTTCCTAGAAAGTTTACATTTATTAAAAAATCATGGGGTACCGACAACTACTCGTTATTCATACTTCACTCATTCATACTCATCCAACTCATACTTCTTTTTGTAGGAAAATAGCTGTACGATCTTCCCCAAAGTTGATAACTTCTTATAGAACACATCTCTTGTGTAATGTTGCACACTCAAAAAGTGAACTCACAAAGTGGGGAAAATACTTCCACATAATCAAAAAATTGATTTTACACTAAAACATTCCTTTTACAATGATCATGACCAGTGGTACGCTTACCTCTTAGAAACTGTTGATGTATAGCTGCAGCAGCATGGTGAGGATTGAATTTGGCTGTATCAGCTAATTTAGCGAGATGATCACGGTTTGGTGATGGGATACCTGGTGGTACAGGCTTTGGTGTAGGAGGTTTGCTTATCGGGGGTGGTGGTGGAGGAGCAGGTGCAGGTTCAGGTTGAGGAGAACCTTGGGCCAGCCTTTGTTCAATTTCTTGCTCCTGCTGCAAAGCTTTCACAAATGCTGTCTTCAATCGGTTGGTGTGTTCCGCTTTCAGAGCTTTTTTCACATTTGATGTTACACACTGCTCACAAATTACTCTAGGTTCTTTCCCAGCTGCAAACAAACAATTTTGATTTTAGTGAATCAGGAAATTCGCTGCAACCCTGGAGCCTAATATGAACAACTCGGCAGAACAAATATAGTATAATTAGCTGAGAAAACAAACGCTATCATACCTTTAATGCTCCCTTTTTCCCATTTCCAAACTGGTGTGAAGTTTGTTGAGCATTGAGAACATCTAAACGGTTCAGGTGGTGGTGGACTACGACTGTCTTTAGTGATGAAATCAACAACATGCTCAAGGCCCACGAGATAAATGAACTCGGTGTTCGATGGATTTGGAATGAAGTGCATCTCTGGAGGTGGTGGTTTTGGAGGGGGGATCTATGAAGGAATAAACACTAAATAAGTACACTAGATAGATGAACAAAAAATGGTAAAATTAAAAACAGTATAATTAAAAACATTAAAATAACAAAATTTGAAAAAAAAAACACTATTTTAATAAAAGTGGATAGTTTATTTAGTGGTTATGTTTATGGTATCATGGGCTTATCAACTCTTTTTTGTTGCTCAATAGGCCTGGGTATTTTTTTTTTTTTTTTTTTTTTTTTTTGTTAAATAGAAAAAGGGAATGCCCTGAATCTCTCGTTTAAGAGCGGTCTGTGAGACGTTTCTACATTTTTGAAACAAGACAAAAGTACCTTTTTTTCAGAAATTACAAGCAAACTCTCAAAATCGAGCTTTTCTTTATGTCTGAGAATACACAATGTATTAGGTAGAAAAAAATGAAATAAAATGAATAAATAACAATCAATGAGATAGAAGGAAAAAATAATAACTGCAACAAAACCAACTTGACATAAATGTATAAACTCTGATCTCATGGACTTGAACATACCCTATCATATACGAAGGCCATCAACTTCCATGAAATCTGACAAGTTTCATTAACTTATATTCTCAATAATTTTGTTTTTCAAATGGGTTTTGAAAACATTGCCAAAACTAATTCAGTTCATGTACTGTTTCCCAAATAATTTAAATAGCATGAATATTTCGCAATATCAATATATCAAACTTTTTCAAAATAATTGAAGATTCCCTCTCTGGGACCAGTTGATAAAATGAGTTATACTTCTGAATTTATAATAATTATAAATCATTATCATTATTTATTAACTATAATCAATTAACCATTATTATTATCAGTTCATGCTAAATGAATTCGTGGAAGAACATGCCAGACTTCCTTAACCCAATTCAACAATGAAACTGATACTCCAAGCCAAAGTGACAAATATTAAGCAAATTACCTGAAGCAAAGTCTTTTCCAATTGTTTTCTGAGCGCTAGCTTGGCTGCAGCTTGTCTTTGGGCAGGTGTTTGAGAGTCTTCTATCCTCAAACGTTCCTAGAACATTTCAAGCGTCTTATGTCATCCCACATTAACTAAATAATAAACTTTCCTGACAACTGACTAATTAATCTCCATAAGATGTCTTGTCTGTACATATTAAGAAACATTTCATGTATTGTGTATTTTAGCAACAGTATTTTAAATTAAATAATAAGAAAGTATGGGAATGGAAAATGAGAAAATGAAGGGAAAGGGTTTATCCGTACAAATTAGAAGACTATAGCACTATACTATAGTTATAACTTTTGAAGTAAGATTCTATCAAAAATCAATAAGGTTGTTTATAATGGAAACGCAACAAACTTATTATAACTTATAGCTTATAACTTATTACACCAAACCATTTCACAATAAATTAGATGCAATAGGGTGCCAAATTTCAAGGTAGAAATTCGAGGTTGAGTCACATAGCAATTACAATCTCATTGTGTTAATTCATCGCAACCTTTTTAGGTAACCAAACAATTTACTAGAGTGGTGACAATACAAAAAGATTGATGTCTTCTAGGAGACTTTGTTCGTGCATGGTGGTTTTGATCCATATAGCTTGAAGAACATTTGCATATTGCCCAATTCGCGATGAAAGAGAAAATATCCATATTATCTGAGTGGTATTCAGATGCAGATGTGGCAAAAAAATCCTCACTGAAAGGTAACGGGAACCTGACAGTTGAGAGAATGAAATGACCAAAATATTTGGTTTTAATAAAAGCTCTATAACAAAGCAAGTTTTCTGCAAGGTTTTCGAATATGAAGCCCTAAACAAAATAAGAGTATGCCATACACTATGAAATAAGTACATTTGAATCAATGTAACAATGAACAATAACAATAAATAAAACAAATAATAAGTGTAATAACAATACAATGAAACAAAGGCACCCCAGAGTTGGTAGCAAACTTCAAAATTTGTGGATTCTTTGATGCAAAGAGAATGATGTATTTTGATCTCCGCAAGATCAACGCCAACGCCAGAACACACTGCTTTCAGGATTGGAAAACGACTTGAAACAATGAAGCAAATGTCAAACATACCAAACATGATGGTAGTTAGAGAACCTTCACGCTGTTGCATGGGTCTTGCACTGGAAATTTGACCGCTTTCACAATGACAGGCTACAATTTGACAGATTGGCATGTGGGGGGGTCATGTCTCATGACACTCTTTGAGAGACAGTTAAAACCCATTAGCCGATGATACGGGGCTTTTGGCTTTTCTAGAGGGTTAGGATTGTACGAGGAAGATGAGGAGCTTTCAATTTGAAAATGGTGTGTTTACATTTGCGACATGGGGAGGTGTTGGAATGGTAGTTGTCCCTTCCAAGAGCTGAATGGGGTATGTCTGCCACTCTCAGAGGATGTCCCAGACGCTGGATGGCATCTGGTATATCTCCTGAGGGGACTGATTCAATAATCAGGAAGGGTCAATACCCCCATCCATCACATTCCCAGGGCTCTGAGAGAAGCAAGCAGACTGCTTGGGGAAATGACTCGCAATAATAAGGCAGGGGTTGTAATTTTTTCTTAAAGGGGACAATCAATAATAGAAGGGCCAGGGATAGTAACCAAGCACATGCTATCATCTAGCATGGGGAGGTGATAGAATGATATTGTAGCCCCTTCCAAGAGCTGAATGCGGACAAATCAACCAAGGAAGGCGTCTGGTACATCTCCCAAGGTGATGGATTCGAGAATGGGGAGGGGCCAACTAACTACATCCATCACACATTTATCAGTGAAATGAGAAAGAAGAAGAGAAAAACTAATCGAAATGATAAAAGGGTTTCTGCCAGTGACAAGGAGGTAGACCAAGAAAGTGAGTAGAAAAACCACAGATCGATTGATATCCCCAAATTAGAAATAGAACACATTTTCACTCCAAATGAAAATAATAATGACTGTTGAGTTATATAAAATAAACTATAATTATATAACTTAATAAATAATTAAATACAATGATATTGATGTGAACATAATTCATGGACGTTTTGAAATATTCCAAGTTACTATCAAGTCTTACCTGATCATTTATTGGAGGAATCGGAATGTTAATTCCAATTTTTTCCATACTTCCAGGAAGCTTTTAATGAATAACAAAACTAAGATTAACTGCAGTTCAGAGAAATGTGCACATTTATATAAAAATTCCAACATTAGTAGAGAAGTGTTTTTTGTGTCTTTCGCTCCTCTGATGTGTTTATCAAATATCATTGAGGGCTGATCATTCACTAAAAATGGGGAGACCTTCATTAAAAACGCTAACTCTGGACAGGGGTGGTTGGGCGAGCAATGTGAAACTCAACGTCTCCATTTAGAAGTTACAGACAGTCGACCTTAATTTGAAATTATCGATCACTAATTGATAGCACACATATTTTGGAGGATGAACCCAAACCAAATAGACTCAAATGAAAAGCGATTAATGGGTCAGTTAAAGGCTATTAAAGGTAGGCACTGGTACTGTGGAGGACCAAGACAGAAAAATACAAGATGATATTAACTCTCAGGTAATTTTAAATCTTGAATAAAATAGCGACTAGTTTTTAAAATCAGGTGAAAAGATTGAAGAAATTTATTGTTTGCTAGTTTGTTTTGATTGCTTGCGCTATCATTATTCTGTTTCATACTTTTGGTAGCCCAAAAGAAAACACTTCAGTCTGCCAAACAGGATATAATTTAAACGTTCAGATGTGAGTTCGATGTTGTTTTTGATTTCATATTAAAAATTGTATAGAACTTTTTACATTTCAATTTTTTATGATACACGTCTCCTCTCCTCATTGCCTTTCAACCTTTGACTCACACTCACCTCACCATTTTCAATTAGATGTATTTTCGTTTCAACTGACCATGTTAACTCTGCACTCCTACACAAAATGGTCTAATGCCAGTCATTACAATTAGATAATCTATCTGGAATCTATTGCTCAAACATCCCAAATCCACGCCAAAGAGTTGACAGAATCATCTGGCAAGCCCAAGACTTCCAACAACGGAGATGTAAAAATTCTCACAAATTGGATAGGTTATCCCTCGGATTTTGTAAAATAGAATTTCGCTTCCATCGGACATATACGGTTTTGCCTTTTTTTTCATAGGGTGCCCCATATTAGCCATTTTCCTACAGTGGGTTTCAGAATCTTACCACATGGGTATTGAATTTCAGCAAAATGTTCAATTCAAGAATACAAGTTTAAAAAAAAAAAAAAAAAAAAAACTAACCTGCTGATTAATTGATGGGGCTGGTGAATGCCGTTGATCCTTTCTTTCGGAGGGAAATGTAATTGCACTGATACTCCTACTGACGTTTGTAGTAGGTACACTAGCTGAAAAGGCAATTAATTCATCGATAAAGAACAAGGTAGCAGTAGAATCCTATCCCTAACAATTCAACTACTATCTGTAGAGAGAAATTTGCGAAACGATTTATAACAGAAGAAGAGTACAAGGAAAAACTGGTTAACTGGCGATTTTAGCATTTCAAGAAAAACGAGGGAAAAAAGAAAAAAACTGCTGAGGTCGGTAAAAAAAAAAAAAAAAAAGGTAATTCCATATTCATATACATCTAAAAGAGAAAAACCAAAAAAATTGGAAGAAAAACTTTTTTTTATAAATTCAAAGACTATCTTTTTTTAGATAATGCTTACTCTAAGCTCATGAAAATAAACGCAGGTGTACCACAAGGTAGTGTATTAGGCCCACTCCTATACCTCCTGTACACATGCGATTTACCAGAGTTCCCAGGAAACGTCACAGCTACGTTTGCTGACGACACTGCAATCCTGGCAGTTGGAGACAGCAATGATGAATCGATCAGCAAACTCAACAAATCTATCTCCAAAATCAGTCATTGGACGTCCACATGGAGGATAAGGTTAAATGAGGCAAAGTCGGTGCATGTTGATTTCACCAACCAGAAAATCAACTACATCCCACTTTACCTCAACAACGTGGCAATTCCCTACGCGAATAAAGCCAAATACCTGGGCATGACGCTTGACGCCAAGCTCAGGTGGAAAGAACATGTGAAAAAGAAGAAGGCCGAACTGGTGATAAAACTCAGAAAAATGTACTGGCTTATTGGCAGGCAATCCTCCATGACCATTGGTAACAAGCTGCTTCTGTACAATCAAGTGCTTAAGCCAGTTTGGACGTATGGAGCACAGTTGTGGGGCTGTACAGCTCCAACCAATAGACTGATTATCCAGCGTTTTCAGAATACCGTACTACGATGCATCACTGATGCACCTTGGTACTTTAGAAATGATGCTCTTCACCGCGAATTGGAAGTGGACAGCATAGACGAAATAATCAAACAGAGGGCTACCGCTCATCTAGCCAGACTACGAGGTCATGTCAACGAAGAAGCTGTGAAGCTACTTGATGTGCAAGACCTAACTAGGCGCCTTAAGCGCACAAAACCACATGAACTTGTGTAGGAAGTGAATGTGCTGAACCTCAGAAGGACATGGACTGGAGTAATGGATCTTGAGTCCCAATAATTATGTAGAGAATTTAAGTCAGAATAATATTGTTAATAAGTTATTACTTGGTGCAATAAAAAATTATATAAAAAAAAAAAAATTCAAAGACAAAGGCTTTGTGAACGCTCACAATACTGGGGGAGGGTATCACTTCAGTTATGGTTTTTTTCATGTGTACGCACATTGTGCAAATTAAAATTCCCCCTATTCCTGTTCCATGTCCTGGTCTTATTGGCGTCCAGGGGCTTTCCTCAGGCAGAAGACTTGAGATCTTCAGTGAATTCAACACCAGTCTATGGTAAGCGTCCCAATACAAAACGAGCTAAGTTGTTTTCATCAGTGCTATTGGAAGGTACAAGGGTACAGGAACCAAGAAAAGCAAGAAAAACTACACTGTGGGGCACTGTGGCATATCAAAAACTGATCCAACTAATAGAAGCACACTTGATAGGGGGGGATGTGATTGATTAAAGTAAATTTTTCACAGCAAACACGAGAAGAAAAACGTAAGTAAGCTAAACAACGGCGTAGTGAAGAAGAAAGCACCAAATGTTAACCAGCCACTCACTCACTTTTTTGAGATCTTTCAGCTGGTTTTTTCCATCAAGTGACAGTTGTATCACATCGAAGTACAAAAAAAGTAACTAGTTACCCATTTTTGACCATAATTCGAGTTACCTGGTTTTCCTCTATACTCTTCACATGAAAGTGTTCGTGTGTGAAAGGAATTAGACTCAATTTTGACATTCAGAAGTTCAAATATTTTAGGAGCTATACTCGTCATTAACTCCACTTTTCTGGGCAACAAACCTAGCAACAACGTTTTGTTGAGATAGTTTATCCTATTGATCAACCATTATTTATCAAATTGGTAAGAAAATTAACCACAAATGAATAATGAAAAATATTTTTATAATTTTGAAGTTCAAGAAAATAATTGAAATACTCAGGAAAGTAGTAATGTTTTCAGCATCAAGCTTGATGTTGTTTGGTATGTAATTCTACTTCCCTTAATGGTAAGGAAAGAAGTGTCAAATACTACTCAGTCATAGCATCTATTCAAGATAGATTTAGGCAACTTACCTCGGGTAATATTGGAAGGCTGTGTTGGATGAATCGATGGCGGCATCACAGTCGTCATATTCCTGTTAGGCATGACAGGAGGGGGAGGAGGTGCATGGGCTGGGGGCATTCCTCCTACTCTTTGGTTGACTACTGGCTGCTGAAATATTACCAACGATATTAAAAATGACCACACCGAGTAATTGTAAATTTCAACTATTTGAAGCCACACAAACGGATCAAGTTTATACTCTGATGTAAAGAACGATGATTCAATGTGGTGCAACCCAATTTTTGTATACACCAAAACACCAAATAATAACAATGATCGATATAAAAGTACTTTTGTGATTGCTATTTGCAATTGGATTTTGGTCTCAAGATCAGAATTATTAGGAAAGGGAAAATTAGAGTAAAAGTCGTGGAACGTCCCTACCCTATGGGATGTCCAAATAGTACTACTAGGTCTCCAAACCCATTTAGTTGATTTTCTTTTTTTATTTAATCGAACTTAGTATCCTCTTCACAATTGTATTACATATGGTCAGCAAAAAAGCAAAAGGCAACAAGTCCATTTTTTGCATATTTCGAAGTTCACAGAGTATTTTTTCACACACTTTCTATTGGGACAGTCAGTTTTATCATCTGGTTGCATATTCAACAAAAAAAGAGGTGCTTTTATTCTGTAAAAAAATAGAACTTTCTTGTCACTTCCTTACTCGTGACTCATTTAGTTTCCGATGGAATTAAAAAAAAGAATCATTTTCCACTTTTTCTGTTTATTTATGTGTTATTTACCCTGTCCATTGATGTTTCAGTTTGTTTGTTGGTCATTAATTCACATACAGTACATCTTCTTGTTAGAAATTTTCGTTTTTTTCATGATGTGTTATTTGCCGTGTTGGTTGAAAGGTATGTCAGACACATACAATACACCCTGGGTGAGGAAAAAGTAGTATGTAGTAGGGGTTTGGCCAAGGACGAATAAATCCAACTGTGATCAATAACTGACACACGAATAAGAAAAACTTTGAGGAAAAGAGCATCATTTTGTAATGAAAAATGATGAGCAGGTTGAACAACTACTGCTGTAATCAGGAAAAATTCATTCAATACTTCGGGTTTTGGGAGAATAGCCACGAGAAACGCACTAAATAATTTTAATCTGGCAAAAGGCACTAAGTTACAGTTCCTCTTGATGGAACTGAAACAAATAGGGACTTGATGTTGTTCTATGAGCGTGTAATGTTTACTGCTTCAGGTAAACATGTTTAATTAACTATAAAGCCCAGAAATGTTTGAACTTTGAATTCGATTTACACAAAAGCTGTTGTTGGACTTGGAGCTTTTTTTTTGCAAGCTGGCATTATGTGAGTTCCTCAATGTTCTACCAGCAGTTGAGAATCAAATCCTTCATCCTTTATGTTTTTTATGTAATTTTTTTTTTTAAATTATGAGTCACTCAGTTTAGTGGTTACAGTAACAAGTCACTTGCCGTCCTGAGAAGATGATGGACGTTTGGAGTGGACAGCTGTTGTTTTACAGTTGCTCGGGGTGTTACTGGTTTTGTATGCGTCGTTATAGAACTCGGTGTACTGCAAGGCGCAACTACTGCAACATTCTCCTTAATTTGATATGACTGACGGAGCTTCTTGAGCAGAACTAGAGTCATTTCTTCATTCCGAAGTTGATCTCGCAGTTTTCTGACCTTTTCTTGATTCGTCCTCAACTCCAATTCAGAAACCATCTGAGGAAACAAGATAACAATATAGAATTTTGGCGACAACGTAACCCCTTCGCATTTACGAATAAATTTATTTCCACTTGTGGATGATTATTAATTAATTTTTTTGTTCACAGTGTACCAAAAAAATTTAATGAATTCTTATAACTTTTTGAGTTGAAATTTTGGCAGACTTATTCAGATTTAGTCAATATTTTGTCTAAAAGAACGTATGTATGTAGTGAGCACCCACCACAAGTTGAATTTTTTTATGTTACACCAGAAATCCCTACAAAGCTAATCTGAAAACTAGTATTTCAACCTTTTTTAGGAGATTTCATTGCAATAACTTAAATTTCAAACCACCACATTGAACTATTATTGTTAATCAGACACGTTCGAAGAAATAGAACAATTTTCCAAAAGTATCGTTAATGACATGGCTGTCAAAAGTTGAGCTCGTCAAATCATAATTTCGAACAGCTCATTCAGCTTTAACCACTTCCACTTATTGGTAGAACACTATTGTAATGGTGGCTATAATGTATATAATTTGTTAACGGATTTCTATTTTTTTCATTAGATCACCTTCTTTATTGGCAATGGAGGCATTGGTAAGTCATCGTCAGAATCAACACCATTTGTATATCCATTTGTTTTAGGCTCCTCATCAACTACAATTATATCGGGGCTCTCAGCATAACTTCTGTTTTCAGTTCTGGGTCGTAAACTTCGTCGAGGTGGCCAAACTACACTATTGTTGTTAGTTCGACTTTCTAAAACATTCCTGACCTCTAGAGGTCTTTCACTCATGTTTCGATTGTCCTGCACTCGGTTTTCACTTAGACGTCGTCCACTGTAACAATGAAGATATGGTTAACTACCATGAAAAATAATAAAGATAACAATTATTATTTATTGCATGTTTAAATGAAAAACTATGAAATAGTTACATATTTTGTAATAGTCCTGACTTGAAGCTCATGGGACAGCGTACAGATAGAATATGCACCATCGGTCCACAAGGCCCAGCCACTTGCCTTTGTGAGCCATCCTTTTAACTTCCACCAAATGGTTACTTTTGGCCCGATGGTAAGTGCAACAACTGACGCAAGCACGATGGCACTCCCATAGTATTTATTTGTATAATTTCCATAAAAAGTACTGGGCTCGGAGGCCGCATCGTTTCAGGTAATATATGGAGGCAGTTAGTTATCACCGTATTAGTTTCATTGTTGTACACACGATGAATCCAGTAAGTGCTGTAAAACGTGAGTTCGAAAATTGTCGGTGGAGCAAGGAGTAATTATTTGCGATTGAGAGGGACCAATGCCACTATTGACAGAACTGCAACAAACCTCAAAGGCAAGCAGAAATCATTTCACAATTTGCAAGTTCAACCCTCATTACTACATCATACATTACTACAGAAATCATGACTGGATTTTGGACCCTATTTCCGTTAGACCCTTAAATCCCATCCTGTAAACCAGCGCTCCTGGTCACAATTTGGGGGAACGACCAGGTTGGGAGTCGGGAGAGATTTTCATTGGATTTAGGGTGGAAAGGCGCGAACAGACTGTAAACTGACACCCAAGAACGTCGTCGTTCACTCACAATGAGGGGGAGGGGGGGAGGAGAGATTGGGACCAGGAATGGTTCATGTAAATACGATGCTCTGTCACAATGAGGGAGGGAGAGATCAGGACCAAGAAGATGGAATCGGGCTTATGCCTCCACGATGATTTTTGCTGGCCAGATATGAATTTCAACTGTTGCAAAACAAGGTTTTCTGGAATTCGACAATCATTTCCCTTTTTTCTTTTTTTTTCAAAGTATTTATCTACTTACAAGAAAAGTTCTTTAAAAGAAGGATTGAGTCGTTAGTTCCACAATTTGAAGCTGAGAAAGTGGACAAGATTGATCCCCCTTCGAATACTGGTACTTGAAAATTGATTTTTGGAGAAAAGTAGATTTTTGTCTCACGTTCCCTTCGTGGTTGTCTCTTATGGCCTCAGAGCACCCCCAGGGTTTCAGAGCACGAGCTGCCACTGGTCAGAATATCCTCTTATGGGGAGCAAAAACTGCAACCTGAATGGTCACGTTCAATTAATAGTAATACCTATCCAAATCAGCCAACAAATTACCTTTTCATTTCAAAAGGTTTCAAGATTTTAATTTTGCAATACTTCAATCCTTTCAATTGTACCCCCAAAACGCCCCATACACTATGCAAATGCCTGCGGGCAATTGCCTCAACAGGCGACCGTCAGACCAAAATCGACGAGTAACATACACTATCAGTCAACTGCCTACAGGCGGACGTATTAAAGTGTAGATGCTTGCCTGACGGTAGCATACACTGTACGTCCATTGCCTGCAGGCGAACAGTTTTCCATCATGCTTCGTCGATTACCCTATGGAATTGCTTCAGCACCAAGTAAGTTCCAGAAGATAATGGATGGATTACTTGAGGGTTTGGATGGTAATGCTGTGATGTTGGATGATGTCCTTGTTGGGGGTCAAAATCTACAAGAGTTGGAGATCCGCATAACCAAGGTGCTTGAAAAACTAAAGGAGGCTGGGCTGACAGTAGCAGCAAAAAATGTGAGATAGGGGAAAACATCACTAGAATACCTTGGATTCAGAATTGATGCTGCTAATGGTCTCCATACAACTAACGAGAAGGTCCAGGCAGTCCCAGAAGCCGCTGAGCCAAAGAATCTGAAGGAACTGCAAAGTTTTCTGGGTTTCAACAATTTCTTGGCAAAGTTTTTACCCAAGGTTTCTACTGTGCTGTCTCCACTCTATCAATTATTAAAAAAGGATGTACCCTGGACCTGGAGTAAGGAATGTGCCATTGCATCCAGGTGCATTAAGCAGTTGGGGAAATATCATCGTAGCCTTGCTCACTATGACCCAGGAGTACCTATCAAACTTGCAGTTGATGGATCAGATTTTGGCCTGGGGGCTGTCATCTGCCAAGTCCGAAACAATGGTGATGTGTGTCCTTTAGCTTTTGCAAGCCGCACCTTAACACAAGCTGAAAAATCCAGAGCACAAAATAGCTTCAGCACTATCTTTTGATGGTATCACTAAAACTTTTGCAGCAAAAAAAGCCCGACAATTTTCATTTTAAAGTTTGTATAAGGCTTCCATTTCGTACACAAATTTATTTATCATCTATTAGTTAGTTAAATTTAATAAAAATTATACCTATGGTGTTTTCATTGAGCATTTACCAAACCTTCCTCCTTTTAGTAAAAGAGTTTATACATTGTGAATAAATCAAATTAATTATATTTATATTTTGGTTCATTGGTATATTAAGATGGTATGAGTCATGAGATATTGGGTCTATGGGGGGGGGGGGGGGCCAAATTTATTTATTGCCCCGAGTGAAATACGGGCTGGTTACATCCCTGCAGATACATCTCAACTCATGTACATGGACATTTATCAAGTCCATTCGTGATTAACCAAGACAAAATTTCCTTTTTAAAACAGATCTACTAAAATTGGAAGGAATCCTCAATTTCCTAAAAAAGCTGTCCATCAAACCAAAAATCACAAATCAAAAAAGGCAACCTGTAAAAAATATGTTTGGATGTGCACCACAGTCGTGTTTTTGGGGCAGATATTACTGCTTGCCACGTGAGGCGAAAAACGTATGGAGTGGTTTTAGAAAAATTGAAAAAATCAGGATGTTTGTGGAAGAAAGCAAGTGATGATATAATGTATAGCTGGTGGAATGAGAAAACCCGAAGATAGTTATGAAGATTGGCAGTAGGATATCTTCGTGGTTTTTTGGCAATTATTTTAAGGATCGACTTTTGCGCGATATTCAGTGGCCTCATATAAGCATCGTTGCAATGATTCTGATATTTGCACTTTATGAAAGATGATTATACTTTGAGCAAGTGCTGTGTATAAAAAAATTAAATTTTCCATTCCAAGGCATCCTCAAAGATTGTAGAAGAGGTGAATAAACTTCCTCAGTTTCTGTATAAGCGCAGAAATATGGCATCCCCACTTTGGGTCCTCGTCAATTACTATTCCTAGGTACCCCGTAAAGAAGACTCTGACCAACGCAGGGCGAGTGCACACACAGGAATCGTACCTCCCATCAGCACCACGAATATGCATTTTAATTGAGGAAGTAATAGTTTTTTTCGTAGGAGATTTAGAGAAAACTAAATACTTGGTTTTCTTCACATTTAAGCTTAACGTGTTATTGCACAGCCATTTGAAAATACGATTTATGTCGCTATTAGCAATTTCATAAACCTCTTCCCGCGTGTCACCCTCAAATAGGATCGCTGTGCCGTCAGCTAACGAATACGAGATACCCTGGAGGTTAAGATTTCCTAGTTGGTTAATAAAAATCAAAAAGAAAACTGAAGCTAAGGTTTTACCCTGGATTACACCGAATTCTATTTGCCCCTCATCACTATCAATACCTTCTATTGTCACTATCTGTTTTCGATCTCTGAAATAACTCGTAACCCACTGTAATTCTAATCCTTTCGACACCGTAAGAAGGTAGCAATTTTAGCAATAGTTCCCTGTCAATAGTGTCAAAGGCTCCGGCCATGTCTAGAGTCAACAACATTCCTTTTTTTTTCCAGGATCCAACAGCGAGTTGATATCTTTTCTGAAGCCAGATCGTCTCTCAGACAGAAGGTTTTGTTCCTCAAGATGTGTATAGAAAAACTGTTTAATCTAACGCTCGGTGAGCTTCGATAATGTACTTGATAGAGAAATTGGGCGATAATTATTAAGTTCGGAGGCATTGCCGCTCTTGAATAAGGGTATTACTCGTGCTTTTTTGAGTACATCTGGGAAAGTTCCATTCTCCAGACTAAGATTAATTATCAACACGAGGACATTCTTTAGTATATCAAAGTATTTTTTAATTATTATTAGTAACATATTAGCGATTCCTGGTGCTGATTTACCATTCATGCTAGAAATAATTTTCTCAAGTTCTGACGTTGAAATCATTTTGAATTTCAATTTTAATTTTGTTTGAGCATCCTTAATAACTGGGACAGTGTCCAGGGAATGAGGGGAATTAGATCGTCTAGGTTTCTTCCCACGTTGCTAAAAAACGAGTTGAAATTTTCGGCAACTTTCATCTTTGCAGAAGGAATATTAATATTGCACGTTTCTGCAGACTCGTTTATAAACTTGTTAAGTGAATGGTTATTTATATGAAGAGGTAGACAATAACAGCAACCATGAGCGGGGAAAAGATGTCAATGGGTATTTGGACACATAAGAGACGTACATAACAGGTACTAACCTTCCTTGGGGTTTATTCACCACACTGTGGACCACGGGCAAAACTTCCTCGAACCGACAACCCATACAGCTCCGTAAATGAATGGATGCTTACGTAGTATGGACAATTTGAATATGGGTCTCCAGCATACAAATTTATTTAGGACTTACAACTGTATTTGGCAAAACAAAATCCAAAGCTTTTTAGAGGAGCACAGATTCCACAGGATTAACCTATCTCATGGAAGGTTTCCTGCATAATATAAAGACAACGTACGGAATCCATTCAAATGAAATCATAAGACGGTCCATTATCACTTACATTGCTGACACATCAATATTCCACACTGAGCATGTACAAACGTTACAACTATCAAGCATCATTTCCTCTTGGCCTATCATTCTATTTCCTTGAAATACGGAGAGTAATTGAGCCAAGAAAATTGTCCCATTTAAATATCATCGAATCTTTAGTAATTCTTCCAAATCTAAAGTAATTATTTTTTTAAATGGGAGTGGAAACTAGGTTCAGAAAATATCGAAATAGTCAACTACCTAATACAAATATTTGGGAGTAGGGTTGACCCCACGACTGCCAATGAATAAGCATTTTGAGGAGAAGTTGGCAGCAGCAAAACTTGTCACAAATATTCTCTGGTCAAGGATGATGAGGAAAAATGAATTTCCGGTGACCAAGAAATGGTTAATTTTTTATTCAATTGCTAGGGCTATAATGACGTATGGAGCACAGGTGTGGGGTTACGAAGAACATGATTTGGTGGAAAAGCTCAAAGATTCTTTATAAAAAAAAAAGTCCTAATGCTTCCTCCTAACACACCAAGTTACGCATTATATCTGGAAACCGGCAGGCACCCTCTGGTAATATACACATTTAAGCTGCACCTAGGGTGGTATGCCAGAACGACTTGAAGCTGGAGGGACGTTCTGAGTAACTCCCCCTTACTTGTTGGAGGGCGGTTTTGAGGGGGATTGGAAAAAATGCAGTGCAGGAAGACCCTTACAGATTGGGGTTTGAGGGATGGTGGTTTGCCTTGAGGGAGCAATAAGGGCCCGTTAGCTTCATTGCTCTCCCTATCCAAGTTTTCTGTTGGTGGGGGAAATCTGGAGAAGAAGAAGCTGTTTTCATTCAGTTGTCACATGTGTGTTGTTTTGAGTTATAAAGGAAAATTCTTCGTCTTCTATAGGATCATTCCTTCCTATGTTATTGAGCACTGCACAAGCTGCAACGCTCATTTGGGCGTTTTCTAATTTATTTAGCAGTTTCCTGGTTAGGCATGGGCATCTTTTTTTTTTCATTTACCAAATAGTTTTTCAGTGGAAACGCGGGTAGTTTTATTAGCGCTGTTGTACCTTTCTTCTGGTGTTGACTCTGGGTTGAGCACAAGTGTGAAAAGGTATGAACTCTGCATTAACCAGAATCTCCCAGAAGATTTCGTCAAAGAGCAATTTAACAGAGCTATTATAAAAAATTCGGCTGCATTTATGTGCAGACCCTGGCCACTATTATTACTATATCTTGAATATTCTGCAAAGAAATTGAAGTAAATAGTAGGAATTTCCGCTCTGTCCAATTTGTAAATAAAGTGTCATATTGCGAGAGACGATCAAACACCCTAGAAATGATTGGCTTCCATCAACTGTGACGTTGCTGACACATTTATAGTTGATCCATCCTCGTATATTAAAGTAATTTATAACCTTCATTTATGAGTTGAAGATCGACTAACTTGGAATCAAACATAGCAAAATATCATAATGTGCAGGGCATTTGAAAATTGGTCCCAATTGGGAATGTCATTATCTCTCATTCAACTTCAAACTAAAATATCCCTGAACTATAATTTTTTAAATGTTTGACTTTTGATGAATTCCGTTTTTGATGAATTTGATTTTGAGTATTTTTCCATAAGAATTTTCGTAGTATCTAATAACTCTTCACGTCAAATTGTGGAATGTTGGATCATAATCCTCCAGATAATCAGCTAACTCAAGATAATCATCATCAATGATCATGTTATTATCACATATCAGTAATTACTTCGGAAAATTGAAGGAAACACAGGATGTGAGAGTGATACGCTAGCTAGGAGTGACCCTTGAGGGACCTGACGACCACCCTCAGTTTTGAAGGGCAATCCAAGTCCCGATATCTGATTGGACGAAATATGGAGGGGTACCCTTGCGAAGAACGTCTTTGCATCGAAAGGGCCGTTTCAGGTGTGACCCTCCACTGTAAGGGTGTCCCTCCAACGTTTGATCTAAGGGTGGTCTGTGCAAGAATTTTGACACCCTCAAACGGTTTGAGGCCCTCAAAAGATTGAGGGTCGTTCTGGCATACCACCCCTAGACTATGTAATTAAAACAATGGATATACCTCCTAATCGACTCCCGAATTTCTTCACTAATCTATTTCTGAAACGCAAAGTATTTTGGTGAATGATTGGGTAAGCTCGTGTGAAAGATACGGGATTGAGATTGTGGAGATTTCCAAAGAAAGCGTTAGGCATCAGGGTGCACACGTTTTGGCTAAGTTGGAGCAAGGGCTTTACAATAAATATCTTAGTGAACGAGAAAGCTCTTCATTCAGGAATGTTTATAAATCCCTTAACATCAACCAACATATTATGCACTATATCGATGATAAAGATAAGCCTCAGATGATCAGTTCAATATTTAGGATTAGGTGTGAGCTGTTGAGTCTGAATGCCGTTCCATGGAGAGAGCAGAAAGGCAAAATTGTGCACTACGTAACAGGGGTGAAAAGGAGGACATGTTCCACTTTATTGCGGTTCGGCCAATACTTGAAGAATTCAGGCTGCGGTGGATGGAAGCAACGACAATTGATGGACAAACGTTGTTACATCTTGATGGAAAGAATTGGAATTCGTTATATTGTTATGGCAGAGAGGCAATGAAACATCGCAAGATGCTGATAGTGGAATTCAATTATTAAATGATTATTGAATTGACTGCCTAAAATAACTCATTTGGAATGTGCTTTTTTTAATGGAAGTTCCTGTTTGTTTGCCTATTTGCTTGAATTGTTGTTTCCTTTAACATAACATTAGTCGTAAATTTATCCCCGGCAAAACGGGCAAGTCCCATTGCCTAAAGGTGTATGTAGTAACAGTTATTTTATTTTTGTAATTTTGAGGAAAATCACAACAAAGTCAAGTGATCTATACAGCCACGGGATCGATTACAGTCAACGAATCCGTTGCTAGAGAGCCGAACTAATTGGTTCCACTAATTGCAAACAGAGCGCATTGTTCCTCGATCAATAATAGAGAGTTTTTCCTCCCCACGGTGTTGAACGCAAACCTAGGGAAACGAAAGGCAGATGCTAACTTTTCAAGAGGTCACGTGGGCTCCTTGCGGTGTCTCTCCCCGTCGTCAAACGGTCTTTATCATAACCTGACATCCATGTTTTGATTTGGCCGCCAGCGAAGTTTACTTGAGTTATAAATTTGGCACATTTGGCAATTGTCACTCGCATTAGTTGATTTACCAGAGTTCCCAGGAAACGTCACAGCTACGTTTGCTGACGACACTGCAATCCTGGCAGTTGGAGACAGCAATGATGAATCGATCAGCAAACTCAACAAATCTATCTCCAAAATCAGTCATTGGACGTCCACATGGAGGATAAGGTTAAATGAGGCAAAGTCGGTGCATGTTGATTTCACCAACCAGAAAATCAACTACATACCACTTTACCTCAACAACGTGGCAATTCGCTACGCGAATAAAGCCAAATACCTGGGCATGACGCTTGACGCCAAGCTCAGGTGGAAAGAACATGTGAAAAAGAAGAAGGCCGAACTGGTGATAAAACTCAGAAAAATGTACTGGCTTATTGGCAGGCAATCCTCCATGACCATTGGTAACAAGCTGCTTCTGTACAATCAAGTGCTTAAGCCAGTTTGGACGTATGGAGCACAGTTGTGGGGCTGTACAGCTCCAACCAATAGACTGATTATCCAGCGTTTTCAGAATACCGTACTACGATGCATCACTGATGCACCTTGGTACTTTAGAAATGATGCTCTTCACCGCGAATTGGAAGTGGACAGCATAGACGAAATAATCAAACAGAGGGCTACCGCTCATCTAGCCAGACTACGAGGTCATGTCAACGAAGAAGCTGTGAAGCTACTTGATGTGCAAGACCTAACTAGGCGCCTTAAGCGCACAAAACCACATGAACTTTGTAAGAAGTGAATGTGCTGAACCTCAGAAGAAGATGGACTGTAGTAATGGATCTTGAGTCCCAATAATTATGTAGGGAATTTAAGTCAGAATAATATTGTTAATAAGTTATTACTTGGTGTTAAAAAATTATTTGAAAAAAAAAAAAAAAAAAAAAAAAAAATTAAAAACTTGCATTAGTATTGTGTCCCAAAATAAAACTCGTTTTTATTGAAAAATTAGCTGGTTATAAATTTCTAAATTACACTTAGGACTGATTCAGATAATGGGTGCTCCTGTCGGCATCTCTCGGCATTCTACTGTACTCAGTACAAGCTGTACTCTACGATACTCGTACATTTATTTCCTTATATACCTTTGATTTCCTTATATATATGCAAACAAAGGGGTCGAACAAATATCAAACACTCGTCAAAAACGAATTAACACTGTATTAAAAATGAATAATGAGAAATAACTTGAATTATTATATATATGTACTACAAATGTCAAAAGAGATTTGAACTGGTGAAATTGTAGGCCCAGTAGAATTTCTCTCACATATATGTACTACAAATGAGAGATAACTGCAAAATTGTAGAGAAAACTGTATGCACTACAGGAAAATAACCAACTTTCCTCATTGATCGGGGTGAATTTCGATCACCAGTGGCTAACAGGTTGCATTCGAAAGCAGTTTTGAGGTCGTCGTCGTCAATCAGCTCGCCGCAATATAAACCGATCAATTTAGCTTCCATCATAAACATTGCTTAATAAATAGTACTAAATAGAATTGAAAAAAGCAAAGACGATTGTGGAGGTTGAAAGAGTTGAGAGATTCTCAGGTGAAGAGGGCAATTATGGTTCCGAATGCACTCTAGCAGGATTTCATCCAACCATTTCGTCCACTCGCCTTCCCTGTCAATTCCTCGTGAATAGTATCGTTTTTGTAAATTAATTCGCTACAAAAATCTGTGTGACAATGTCCTCCCAGTGCTCCGAGTCATTTTCTCTTTCTCCATTCATGCTCAAGCTCCAAAGAGAGCGGAAAGAAGATTGATGGTAGGACGAAATCCCGCTAGGATGCAATCGAAACCCTCATTGCCAAAGAATCTGAAAGTTTCGAACTCTATAACACTGTTATCAGTGAAACCTTCCTTGAGACCATACGGTCTGAGCCCACACCGCTTCGAGTTCCCGGTGTGTCCCGTTGTGAAAGGTCTAAGTCAGTCGACCACTAGGTTTCGCTAGTATCACACCGCATCATCGCACCGTACGGTCGCCGACCGCGGGGAGGAAAAACTCTCTGTTTACTCATTCCCGTGCCAGATATGTGACACATAATCAGTATGGTGTGTGTCTCAATTTAGGGTGGGAGTACTGCTGAATAACATGTGTTATAACATTTACGTGTAACCAACTAAAAATATAATGAGTCAACTGTTAAGAGAACATGTGCATTTTATTTAAGACTGCCTTCAATATTCAATATTATTTAATATCAAAACAACATGAACAAAAGTAAAATCCGTAAATCCAGGATGACTTCTAATTGCCATCAATTACAATGTAATTTTTTTGTAATGTAGCTAATTCTATAGTAGAAGATAGATTTGTTGATACCGTATTTTTCAGTACCCACTATTATGGAATTGTTCACAAATTTCAATGGGATCCGGAATCTCTTTGTATTCCGGAATGGTGGGGAATTTTGATTCACTTTTGGTCCATAACGTTTTCAAAGAGTTCTGTTCCAAGTTTTTTTTTGGTGTTTTCTACTTACTGAGTTTGAAACTGTGTCCATACTACTAAAGAGAAATTTATCTTTAGTTGGAACACTCTTTAGCGGGTAGAGCTATGAGTCCAATGTAATCAAACCTCTTCGACTGTAGTTTATTCTCTTTGAACATAACATTTTCAGTGAGTCAAATACCAGCTCGGCTGGTTTGGGGTAGGACGAAATGACGAAGTGAAACTGCAGAAGCTCAGCATCTCGGCAGATGCTCGCTGGAATAAGTCAACAGCCGAGCAAAGTCATTGTCACGGTATGTTTTTAGTACGACCTAAAATATTGATACTATGACAGAGGTGCTCAGGGATGGGGGGGGGTTAATGTTGATTGAAACAGTGTTTAACATGACGAAATTCAAAAATATATTACATCACAAGATGGAACGTAACTGATAATGAACCTAGTAATTAATTTAAATATGGATTGTTTTTCTATCTGACAATCACTATGGCTCTAATATTGTTACATTACATACATGGGCCCAAGCATTCGACAAAGTTTGGCACCCCGGACTTCGTTTCAAAATTAACAGGGATCTTCCAAGACAGTTCTATTTACTCCTGACGTCCTATCTTGAGAATAGGCACTTCACGGTGAAGCAGGACGACCAATACTCCAGCCTAAGGCCTATTAAAGCAGGTGTTCCGCAGGGAAGCGTCCTCAGGCCAGTACTGTACCTGATGTACACTCGGGATTTACCCCAGCAGGAAGATACAATGATAGCCACCTTCGCGGATGACACAGCCCTACTCTCTACTGGACATGAAGTAGACGACGCAACCCAAAAACTACAAGAGGCCGCCAACAAGATTACAAATTGGACCAAGAAATGGAGAATGAAGCTGAACGAGTCCAAGTCAGTTCACATTAACTTCACCAATCGAAAAATAACAGCTCCAGAACTTGTGTTAAACTCAAACAAAGTCCCATATTCAGACACTGTGAAATATCTGGGTATGACTCTCGATTCAAAATTGGTGTGGAATCGTCACATCGAGAAGAAAAAAGAGGAACTGAAGATTAAATACAGGAAAATGTATTGGCTGCTGAGAGCGGATTCCCGTCTTTCACTTCACAATAAACTGCTTATTTACAAACAGATTTTACGTCCTATTTGGACATACGGGATTCAACTGTGGGGCTGTGCCAAAAAGACTAACGTAAAGAAAACACAAACTTGTCAGAACAAAATCCTGAGAAGCATAGTTGGTGCCCCCTGGTATATGCGAAATGATGACATTCATCGTGACCTAAGACTGGAAACAGTCAACGAAATCATCATGAAATACGCCCAGAAGCACGAAAAACGCCTCCATCAGCACAAGAGCCCGGAGATGCTCAACGTTCTGGATAACGAAGGAGAACTGCGGCGCCTCAAGCGTAACAAGCCACTGGACCTGATTGTGCTGTGCAAGTTATAGTGAAGTTTGTTCCCGAAAACAGTGTGTTACTCTGGAGGTTGATTTGTTGAAATCTCACCCTGTACATCGTGTTCATTTATGAGATAAAATATTGCTGGATGATGTACACTACAATCAGTTGCAATAAATAAAATCACGAAAAAAAAGAAAAAAAAAACATACATGGAGGGGGGGGCTGGTTATAAGTTTGGGGGGAGTGTCATGAAGCCTTTGGGGGGGGGGGGGGGGGTCCCAAATAGGTACTAAGGGGAAATTTCCCTTCAGTTGGAACACTATAGCGGGTTGAGCTTTGAGGCCGATATAACCACTTCGGCTATGGTGTATTTTCCTAGAACATAACACACCCTGCGTTACAAAAAGAAAAATCCGGCGTATCACAGAATATGATAGAAACATCGCCTACTATAAACGAAAATGGAACAATTTCTTCATTTGTAACCTTACAAGATCGGAGCGGTTTGTTTCACTAGGTACTATGAACTACCCTATTTCATAGAAATTACAAGTCAACCTGAGTATTAGTAAGTAGGTACCTAATAAACTATTGAGATCATCTAACACCTTCACTGTGTGTTGGATGAATGAACACCGACAAATTAGGGAGAGTGTTGTGATTAATGATGTTCACCCGTATAGTTATAACCAGAGTTCATGAGTATCTATCAATCAATATTTTCTGTACCGTGAATAACTGATACCAGTTCATTACGACCATATCGAGCTTGACAAATCCGTAGTCCATCAAACCTACAAAATAATGGCGTTCCGCTTGATGTAAACAAACTCTAGCAGTTTGTTGACCTTAGCAGTCTTTCTTCCAACAGCGGTATACATTCTGTCAAAACCAATTATAATGTTGGCTAATTATTTACAAAATTGAGACACAGATGAAGACCGTTTAGTTCGAGTGATATTGGTATCGTTCAATCAACTCACCTTACGCTCAAGTCTACGACAGCCTCTTCCTCAACTTCCATCTTCTCCATTTTCTGTGCGTTAAATGAAATGAAGTATATCTTATCAACAGTCGATTATGTTGATCGCTTATCTATCAACGAAACCCATTCTCATACAAAAATGTCTTTACCTATGTCAAATTACGAGACAACACACTGAAAAAATCCGGTGTATCACAGATTACAACACATAGCCTCCGACAGGTTATAACCACGCAGTCGAGAATGAGACAACTCGTTCATTCAGAGGAACAACAAGAACAAGAGTCAATTGAATTTGAGGTCGAAATGGTACATTTTTCGGTTCAACTGGGGTCACGCAAGGTCGACGGCCGAACACCAACAATCACAATACAACTAGTGGAGGTAACACGGAACGCCTGGAACAAGCGAACCCGGATCACGCATCACGCTTATCATAACACTGTTGGGCGAACCACTTTTACCGGAGAAGTTATCACGCTAGCGAGGTGTACGAGAGAACAAATACGATTCAAGAATAATAGCTATCCAGTGCAGAACCTCGGCATTTAAATGAACAATTTAGATTCAACATGGCGATGTTGTTTTTACCACCACTTTCTACAACTGCGCTAGGATCTACTATCGATACACAGACTTCGAGGTATTTCGATCGATGGCAATCCCATCATAACATCGACTTAAAACCATTGGGAACTATCGAAAATTATATGATGTTCAAGTCGCAATTCTGTAACATTCAGATTGCGAAGAGGCACTCGATAAAATATTTAGATTGATACAATTGACAGATATATTTGTGTTCATTCAATAACCAATTACGCAGGATGGATTCAACTACATCCATGCTTTAAGACATCATGGGTGATGAGATTTTCCATGAGTCCAGTCCGAAACTCTACTATCCTCCAGTTCAGCTGACAGGGGGAAAAATGGTTAAACAATTCACCACTAGGTAACTGTAGCCTTCCTTTATTACCCAAGCCCTGAAGCTGAGGGAGCCGAAACAGCTTGAAGAGCTATTAACGTTTACGAGTGTGATTATTTCGAGGTAGCTGACCTGAAGGGTCGAGGGCTCTTGAAGGGAGCTGAAAATCTACGAGAAACAGGTCCAAACCTAAGCTGCAGGGGAGTACAGGTAAAAAAGGAAGCTAGCCGAGCTAAGATCTGGTGGTTTATTAAACACTTAAAACACATGTAACAACACAATAAAACGAATATAAAAATAAGTAAATTAGAAGCCGAATTCAACTTAGAGCTAGTAGGACGAGCTTACGAGCTATCAATGTATCACAACAACTTGTTGACGTCAGGAACAAAATCATCATCATTATCAAACTACATCAAACTATATAAAGACGAAAATATCAGAGGAGGTATATCCGCTTTTCATGGGGTGGAGTTCTACTATTATTCTATGTCACAACATTTGCAACCCACACGAAATTATTCAGATATAAAAGATTAAGGTTCGTGATGAATTTGACACCTGAATTATTCAATGCTACCGTCCAAAAAAACTATTGCGGATATCTCCAGATGTGTAAATGTCAATGACGACATATTGATTTTTGCCAAGAGTGCAAAAAGTACGACTGCACACTAAATGAAGCAGCAGCTGAAATAAGTGACTCCTCCAGTTCTTTCCCATACATATCCTTCACCACTTCCATGCTTTTCTACCTGCAAGTGTGTCACTGACCATATGGAAGCAGTTCCAAGGCCGTCCCTGTACCATTTTTGGTTGGTTTGGTTGTGGCTCTTGCTCCCTTGCCAACACTAAGTCTATTCTTTTTTCCAGCACCAGTTGATGGAGTAGGTTCTAGGCTGTTGAACTTCTGTAAAGATTTCCCTGTAGGATTCTTATCATTTTGCGTTACCAGCTTCGTTGTTGGCCTTCCCCAACAGATCTGGATTAAGCCTACTCACAAAAAGCTCAAGGGCTCTCGTGTATACTGGCCATTTCTCGCTGTCCACAGGATGGTTGTCAGGGATTTTACATCTCTAGCAATTGATACATTCCTCCTCTATTGGCGGGTTGACAGATTGGCCCTTGAGTGGACAGGTGACCGTATCATGACCCCCTGCACATCTCTAACAGGCAAGATCAAGTTCAAAGCACTTCCCAGACTTTGCACTATGGCACTATGGCCCTGTCAGCAGTAGCAGTGAGTCACCTCGTAAAAGTGGGCCACTCCACATTGGTTGATACGAATGTAGAGCACTCTCCCCTGAAGAAGCACCCCCCTTAACTGCTCCGTGGTCTTGAAGACCCAAAAAAAAAGTAAAGTAAAGTAAACAAGGAATTTCACCTTGGATTTTCGTCCGACTACCCGGAGGTGTTGCGGACGTCGCCAGCCGTCCTCCAGAGCGGATCGGAACTAGGTCTGACGATTTCGCTCGTGGCTTCCCATTGCCTCACGCCCCTGGGTTGGGAGCGTTTTGGATTCACGTGATATCGAGATCAGAGGTGAACTGTCTAATGACAGGACAGGTATACAACACTTGATAATCATTGGTGCCAGCCGGATTCGAACCAGGGCAATCAGTACTCCGACTGAAAGTAAACAGCTAGAGGACTGACGCCCCAGCTCGCTCGGACAACCTGTCCCCTCTCACAGGCAAGATCAAGTTCAAAGCACTTCCCAGACTTTGCACTATGGCACTATGGCCCTGTCAGCAGTAGCAGTGAGTCACCTCGTCAAAGTGGGCCACTCCACATTGGTTGATACGAATGTAGAGCACTCTCCCCTGAAGAAGCACCCCCCTTAACTGCTCCGTGGTCTTGAAGACCCATATGCAGATCTATTTCCTTCCCATCTGGCCAAGTACCAGTTCAGTGTGAATAAATCTTTCGCCTTTTACCCCCTTGTAGAGGTAGCTGTTAGTGTGGTGGTGTCACGTTATATTACCTTTGTAAATCCATGTCGCTAGATCCATGCTCTGTATCAGAAAACCCGCCAAACACATAAATATTGTAGTGGTAGTGGGTTAGTTGTCATTTGTGCGCATGTGCAAGCGCATGAGATAATCATACCAAGCCATTGGTTAAAAAACTGTGAGGTTTTACTCAGTGTAATGTCTCATACTATGATAAAAGAAGCTGTGTTGATGCCTCGTTCAAAATCAAATGTAAGTTCGATGAGATAATTGTACAAGTGAGAGATCACTGTAAGAAATCGGGAATGTGCACGCAATAGTTTACTAGAGGGCGAATCGGGATCATCACTGATCAATCGGTGCTGTATGACCAAGCCACTGTTGTTTCCCCAGTTTGTCCTCCGGAAAAACGGAAGATGTTTACGACAGTTTTTCCAACAGTCGTTCCGCAGCAGTGCACCATCAATTTACATTACTGGTAACAATTAGAAAAGTGAGAGACGATTTACCAACCTTGAATATAAATGAGTAAGTTATGATATATCTACAACAAATAGCCGTATTCACATCGGCCAGCTACGTCCGAAATGCTCACTCGGTCCTGATCTCTGTACATACCCAGTCCACCTTGTCTGTTAATATTACCGCTGTTAAGTGCGCATATTGGTCAAGTTATAGTTTCCGTATTCAATTGAATTAATACCAAATGTGCGGTTCAAGTCACCCGGCATTTCTTTGTTCTTGTAAAGGTTTTCGTTTCTTCCCATGTTATTATATTTTCTCGTTCTTACCATCTCTTGAGCCTATTTGAAGTCAAGTATTTTATAAAAGAGGATGGTGACAAGGTTTTTATAAATAGATTCCTACGTAAATTTTCTATTGCATGCAGAATGAAGGGTATTGTTATGCAGAGATCAATGAATTGTTGTTTGCTCCCTGTTCAGCGATTATATTTTTAACCCTTTCTCGTGGGAGTAGCAACTCTCCGCCTGGACCGCATTAATATGACGATTTCTGTAGAATGCTCCATTAAAAAAAAAATGGTCCGATGTCCCTCAAATTTTGTGGAGATAATCCTCAACGATCATGTAGCTTCAGATGCGACGTTAGAATAAACTGTTTGAAATTCTTGTCGAAGGGTTTCAGGGCTTAAAAAATAAGAGGTGTAAAACGAATGATTTGAACGGCAGTCCCGTAACTATCTCTTCCAGTCTTGAAAGACCGTGCGTTTTTTTTGCATAGAATCTCAATTTCCTCTAAAACCTGAAAATTAAATATACCATTGGAAAGCGTAGACTTTTGCGCATTTTTTAAGCTTACAGGCTCAAACGTATCATTAAAACTAGTTTAATGGCCCTGCTACGCAGGTTAAAAAGAAATAGGTGAATAACACAATTTTTTTTTTCGTGATTTATTAATTGCGACTGAAAAATCAAATACATTTCATCTAGCAATTTTACATATCAATAAAGGTACACTCCAAGAGGGTAGGTTTACAGCAAAATCTAGCCCTTTATTATATAGCTCAATTAATTAGCACTGAGTTCGATTGCACTTCTATTCACGCAGCACAACTAAATCCAGTGGTTTGTTTCGCTTGAGACGTCGGATTTCACCTTCGTTGTCCAAAACGTAGAGCATCTCCGGGTTCACGTGTTTGTGGAGGCGATGTTCATGCTTCCTTGCGTATTTTGCAATAATTTCATAGACTGTCTCCATCCTCAAATCTCGATGAATATCATCGTTTCGCATGTACCAAGGGGCTCCAACTATACTTCTGAGTATTTTATTCTGAAAGGTTTGGATTTTCTTAATATTTGATTTCTTGGCACAGCCCCAGATCTGCATCCCATAGGTCCAAATAGGGCGAAGGATCTGCTTATATATAAGCAGTTTGTTGTGAAGAGAGAGATGGGAATTCCTTCCCATTAGCCAATACATCCTTCTGTACTTGATTTTAAGTTCTTCTTTCTTCTTTTCTATGTGTTTATTCCAGTTTAATTTGGAGTCAAGTGTCAAACCCAAGTATTTAACTGCTTCAGTATGCGGTATTTTATTCGAATTGATCTCAACATCCAAGATTGGGACTTTTCGGTTAGTGAAGTTGATGTGGGCTGATTTTGATTCGTTCAGCTTCATTCTCCACATCTTGGTCCATTTACAAACCTCAGTAGTAGACGTCTGTAGTTTGCGTGTTGCAGCTTCTATATCATCTCCAACAGAGAGGATAGCCGTATCATCTGCAAAGGTGGCAACAGTTGTGCCTTCTTGTTGGGGTAAGTCCCGTGTGTACAGGAGGTAGAGTACTAAACAACACAATGAGGGAGTATAATAACAATATTAAAAGACAAAAAATCGTATATCCCAAATCCCCGAGGAGAGGACCACGTCGCTTGCCCTGGGAGACGCTTCCCGCCGCTGGGGCCCTCCTTCCTTCACTGGCGGGGTCGGGGGGAGGGGGGAGCAGGTGGGTTGCCCTGGGAGACGGGGGCGAGAATTCCACCCGCCCAGCGTTACCACCCCCTGAAACGTCGATATACTCTGATAAGCTGGTTTTTATATAGTGTGATTAAGGGGGACTAATGAGCCATTAAAAATAGAAGTTTTTCCAAAATTTGGCAAAGTTTACTTTTCAGGCTCATTTTTACCCTTTAGTTCCTTTTAAAAAATTATTATTAAAAACTGAGACGATAGATAATTTTATGCTCTTTCCAACGGCATACTTAGATTTGCAAATACTTTGAAAACGCCGGAGTTACGGCAGTTTTAGTGACGTAAGTTTGAAAACACGAAAAAAATCTTAAAAGTGAAATAACTCAAAAACGAAGCCTCTAGAAAAAATCTCTAGGAGGCACTTTTTGTTGGAAACTAGTTGTAGAATACGTGTGCGAAGATTTTCGGATCATACACCCTGTATATATATATAAGTAATAAGTAGGTATACGCCGTTTCAGTTTAAAAAAAAAAACTATTTAATCAGAACAAAAACTCGAAAATCCTGTCATTAATCAGAAACTGCCACTCATTCGCCATAAAAAGGGCACGCTAGATGTTGCCCGTGCCAAAGTTGCGAGAAGTGGCTACACGACGTAGCCAAGCAGCTCCTGGCAACACTACCCACAAGGCAGCAAAGAACCATTCGAAGGACAAGAGAGGCGTCCCAATTCCGCGATGCACTGTCCATTCGGTACGGCTGGGAACCGAAAGGGTTGCCAGTGTGGTGTGACGGATGCGGGAGTCCCATGGACATGAATCACGCCCTTAACTGTATAGTGTCTTTCAGGGACATACCTCGTAGATGAATTAGCGCCGGTTATGGAAGGTCAGCGGAACGCAAAATACGATAGAGTCGCTGAAGACCTGAGAGGGTCTTTTCGTTTCATGCGATGGCCATTTTTACAGCCTTTTCGACCTCGCCAACAAGTGGTCAAATCCTACTCCCAGGTGATGATGTGGGCACGAGTGAAAACTCAATTTCGGTTCACCTAGCAGTCTCCATGAGGCTAAGGGGCCCTAGGAAACACGTACGAGGACTAGGACTAGAGGACGGAGCTGCAATTTGGCTACCGGAAGACTAAAATCACACACACACACACACACACACACACACACACACACACACACACACACACACACACACACACACACACACGCACACACAACGTACTTACATACCTACATAGATATATATATAGTTAGGAAAAAAATGAAATCAGATTAGTTTGGCAAAATCAATTTGAATTTTTGGCATACTATCAAATTGAAGTTTTTGGCAAATTAATTTGAACCTTTGGCACGAATCACTTCTAATATTTTTGGCATCTCAATTTAAACTTTCGGCGACTCAATTTCTACTTCTGGCTTCCATACCACCTCGAGCTTTTGGCATATCAATTTGTACTTTTCACAGATCCCAACTAACCCAACATTCCACCCCATATAATGATCAATAAATGTTTTTCTCTCTCTTTAATCAGAAACTGATCATCGAGGGCCTAGTGCGCGCCGGTTGAGGTGAAAAGCAAGACTGGCGGCACTCGGCTCGCCGGGGTCTACATAATATGTCTACTATATTATAGTGTTGGTAGTGTGTATTAGGAATTCAGCGTACCTTTTTTGTACTCGATGTCGAAATCGTAAGCGAATAGTTTTGTTCGCCATTTGAACAGTTTCGACCCTGGTTCCGTTATGGAGTATAGCTACTGTAGAGGCTTGTGCTCCAGCAATTCTCGCTCTATTGTAGAAAGTCGTCTTTCAGAGTCACATAGCGTGCGACTTACGTCGGTTATCGGAAGGTCAGCTCCGTTCGATACTTGGTTCGGGGTAGCTCCTATAGCTACGTTACTAGCGTCCGTCGTTAAGTGGAACATTTCAGAGAAGTCCGGGTATTGGAGTATGGGTTCATTGGTGAGGTGGTGTTTACACTTTTCGAATGGCTCAACATACTCAATTTCTTTGGTATTGATTTTACTACCTTTCTTAAGACAGCAGGTCAACAGTTTGGTGATCTTAGCAAAATCTCGAATGAACTTTCTGTAATAACCTAGTAAGCCTAGGAAAGATTTTATTTCTTTAGGCGTAGAGGGGATCGGATAATTTTGGATAGCGGTTATTTTTCCTGGGTTAGGTTTTACTCCTTCTGGGGTTATGACGTGACCTAAATAAGCTATCTCCTTTCAGAGGAATTCGGTTTTATCGGGTTGGATCTTGAGGATCTTTTGTAGACTTCTTCTAGGCGGTTTACATGTTCTGCGAGGGAGGAGTCTAAATAGAAGCAACAATATTCATTCGTAAGTCCTAGCAGCACACTGTCCATTAACCACTGAGAAGTACCAGGTGAGTTCCGGAGGCCGAAAGGGAGACGATTGAACTCCAGGTGGTATGATGGAGTGGTGAATGCTGTCTTTTGTGTACTTTCTGAGATCATCTCAATCTGGTGAAACCCTTATTTTAGGTCAATGACACCGGCATTGCCCTAACTTATCTAGTAGCTCAGAAATTTGTGGTCGTGGAAAGCGATCTTCTATTGTTTTTCGTTTAATTTGCGATAATCAATCACGATTCTAAACGTAGGCTTCCCGCTGTCATCGGCTTTTTTAGGGACGGTCCAGATCGGTGCATTCCAGGGACTTTCGCTGTGTTGGACAATCCCTCGCTCGATAAATTTTGCGATAGTTACTAAAGTAGCGGAAGCATTGTTTTCACTTTCGGAATGTGAAAATTTTTTGTCTACAAAATCAAAAATTCCACTCGCGTTTTGCGTTTTAGACCTTTCTGAACAATTTTGGTTCCGTGTCTGTCTGTGTGTCTGTCTGTGTGTCTGTCTGTCTGTCAGCAAATCCTTGTTACGGGCAAAACTACACGAAGTTATAATCCGATTTTGATGAAATTTTCAGGGATTGTGCGGGTTAGGGTGTAGATGGTCCCCTATAGGTTTCATGACCCCCGGATCAATAGTAGCCTCTGCGCATGCGCAAACGTGAAATCCTTGTTACGCGCATAACTCCGGGAGTTCTTGACCAATTTCGATGAAATTTCCAGGGTTTGTTCGGTTTGATGTGTAGATGGTCCCCTATGAGTTTCATGACCCCCGGATCAATAGTAGCCTCTGCGCATGCGCAAACGTGAAATCCTTGTTACGCGCATAACTCCGGGAGTTCTTGACCAATTTCGATGAAATTTTCAGGGTTTGTTCGGTTTGATGTGTAGATGGTCCCCTATGAGTTTCATGACCCACGGATCAATTGTAGCCTCTGCGCATGCGCAAACGTGAAATCCTTGTTACGCGCATAACTCCGGGAGTTCTTGACCAATTTCGATGAAATTTCCAGGGTTTGTTCGGTTTGATGTGTAGATGGTCCCCTATGAGTTTCATGACCCCCAGATCAATAGTAGCCTCTGCGCATGCGCAAACGCGAAATCCTTGCCACAAGCATAACCCCGGGAGTTCTTGACCGATTTCGATGAAATTTTCAGGGATTGTTCGGACTTATTAGGTATATTTTATAGTTTGTTCAATAGTTGAACATGCCTTTTTTATTTTCTCAAGTTATGCTCCTGCATAACAATAAATTTACCCTAATTCAATATTTACTTCGCCTAATTGAACGAAGTTCTTTAGTTAATAATAATTTTCAATGGTCTATACAGTCATGTTATGGATACGAGGAAACTATGTGCCACAGGACTTGGCAGAGGACTTTTTTCTATTTGTCTATCTACTTCCTTACGATAGATTTTGGGGAAGCTATAGTTACGAGCATTGACGGGGATTTCGCCCGCAGTCCTAATCACGTGTTTGATTTTGTTGGTGAATGAGAGAATTTCATTGTTTTGATGGAAGACATCTGCGTATTTAGTTACCAGGTTGTGGTTATTGCAACTTTTTCCTCTTCATTCATACGATTCAAACGTATCTGGGATATATCGAAATTTAATTTTGGGTTTTCGTCCAAGTGATTGTTTAATGATTCGAAATTGATTAGTTCAGAGTTTTCGGGTACAGCTTCTACCTTTACTGGTTGTAACAGGGCATATTTTTCGGGGTTTGTGCTGGCATTTAAAATTCTGATATTGGTTTCTTGATTTTTAACATTGGCTAGACATTCGAGGATTTCCATCTTTCCTATTTTCGTGTGGGGGAATATGTCATCTCCGTAGTTTACGTTTTGTACTCTAATTTTGATTTGTTGGATGGATCTTGCTTCTACTACGTGAGTTTCCAAAAATTCCGATCCTAGTGTAGAACTTTGAGATTCAGGGTATTTAAACAGTCTTCTTCCAGATCTATTTTGGCTTTTATTAATTTCAAGTTGTGTATGCCTAACAGGATGTCAAATTTGTCATGAAATGTGAAAATGTTAAATTTTAGGTTTTGATTCCTTTGTCAAAATATCTCCCCACAGTTGACTAAGGTGGTATGTTTACAGTGAGAAGATCCATGAGCAGTTTTTACAATGAACGGTTCTGTTTTAAATTTATTTGGAAAGAAGCATTGTCCCACTTCGGGGTTGATGTAGCTTTTAGTACTTCCAGTGTCTATCAAGATTTATATATTTACTTCTTTCCGGTTACGTATGCGGTCTAGGACCCCCCACTGGTTATGTATAATGGGTCTACCATGGAAATGTACAGTAGCTTTGCAAAATTGTGAATGGTTTTGAAATTAAATGTACAGTACTTTCAATTTTTAGATTTTTAACCTTAGAAAGAATAAAAGAAAACAACGAAAAATTCTCTTCAAGAACAAGCAAATCGTCTAGTTCAAATGGTCATCATGGAGTCATCAAAGGAGGTGGTCCTCATGTCATTGAAGAAAGCATTGAGCGGGTCGTCAGGGTTCATCGAGTAGCCACCATTCTTCCATTAGTTTCCTATCCAGTAAAGGGCCTGCCCCATTTTATTTTATCCATGAATGTGCAGGAGATTCTTCACGATTCTCCATAGGCATTCAATAGTCTGGGTTTGCGCTCCACTGTGGGGGTCGTTTGAAATGTTGGGAATGGTTGACAGTTTTGTGCAGAAATCCCAGCGATTGCAGGTTGCTGTACGCTCGCCATTCATCGGAGAGGATTGTGGTACCGGGTTGTACTTCTCGTTGGATTTGGGGATAGATAGAATGGCTGAATCTTTCTAATTTGTCATAAAATGAAAAGCCTTCTTTCGAGAAGTCCATCGTGGCGGTCAGACAAACCAAAAACAAAGTTTACAGTGAGAAGTATTGAGCACCTTTTACAATGAACCGATAAAATTTATTCGGAAACAGCATAACATCGTAGATCGCAAATGATGTAGACCGCAGTACTAACAAGTGTCTACAAGATTTTCAAATTGAGTTTTTGGGTATATTAGAAAGGGAAGTTCGCTAATGACTTTCTTTTCTATATTCATCAGCTCGAATTTTGGGATTCGAGGCCGCTTTCGTCTAAAAAAGCGTTCTCCTCGGTTTGGGTTTCATCATTTTCGTCGGTTTGGTAGGAATATGGTGAAAATTTGGAATTTTCATCTACTTCGGGTAGATCATAGTAGTCCTCGTTCATGTAGTTTTTTAGATCGCTTTCAACGTTATCGAAATTTGGATTAGTTTTTCTCCATGACATGTGAGATGATCTGTCAGTGTTTGGCTTGTTTGGGAACTTCGAATGTTGGAAACTTCTCTGCGGTAAGGGTGTGTTTAGTTTTATATTTTGGGGTTTTGGAGGTTGTGGTTTGAAATTAGTTTGCTGAAATTGTCTTTGGTTTTTATGATTAGGAGCGTGTTTGAATCTCTCAGGGTTCTGGAAATTTTTTATTTGGTTTGTAAAGTTTGGCGAGGGTCTGTTGTAATGTTGGGTTTGGCTAAAGCTTTGTGAGGGTATTATGGCTGTTTAGATAAGCTACTCGCAGATTCAAGGTTTTTGTTATTCTGTCGTGAAATTTGAAACTCTGACAGAATCAAAATGTTCGGAAGAGGATTAATTTGACTTGGAAATAGAAGTAGGGTAATTTGAGATTTAATTCTCAGAAACAGTGTAGGGAAATGACGAACATTTAGTAGTTAATGGAAAATCTCTAAATCCCATATACAAGTTATCATGTACGTGTAGGGTCTAATGTGAGCTGTTTCCCATTAGCCAGTGAAGTAAGGTCTAAAATACAAAACAAAAATGTTTAATGTGAAATAGTGGCATTCCAACTAGTAGCTCAGAGGCACTTTTGGTCGGAATTGAGTTGTAGACTTCCGTTACATCCTGTACACACCTAATTCGTCGAGGTTTCTCAGATATACGCTGATGATAATAATTATCATTATCATCATCAATTATTTTTAATTGTAAAAACACATCTTGTGTCAAGTTTTACGTCGAACATTTGTTTTGTTTTAAACGCTTGGAAAAAAGAAGTTGTGGAGAATTAGATTATTTTCGTCTGACTTCTTTTTCAGACTTTTCCTTGGAAATGACATGAGAAGTTTACACCTGAAGTATTTCCCCTTTTTAACCAATATACTCAGTGCACTCTCGTACCCCTATATTATCTATCTATCTATCCTAATACTTGTTTAAATCCAACATACCATCTGTCCCGGCCACCATTTCAACAGGTGTTACATTGCAGTGTAATAACATTTCTAAGGTACCTGTCCCTTCAGCATCGAGGTTAACATTGTTCAGTTCAGTGTTATTCAGTTATTTAAAACCATATGTATGATTATCAGACCAATTTATAGTCCGATTTATGTTCAATCAGGAATATTCAAAATGAGATCATAACTAAAATTAAGATTTTTTTCCCCTGGTAAGAAATGGTAGGGACTTCTGGTCACTGAGACTGCTATGCTCTATCACACACTATCGATATTTTTATTTAGAACCTTTTTATTGACCCCTTTATTCATAAAGTGGAGGAGGTTGTTGGGTGTTTCCTTGGTAATATTGGTGGTAGTTAAGGCAACCTTCTCTAAAGTGCCAGAATCGTCTGCTTTAAGGCTATTGAGAAGACCTTTAGTAGTTACTACCTGGTTGTCTGATGGTATGTAGATTCTTGCACCTTCAAGTTGTTTCTTGACAATCTGTTATGCACAGAATTCAATTGCACGAGTTTCTTCCTGGCCTGTATAGATCACTTGGCTGTGGTGTGGCCCACCCTCCCGCAAAATATTGAGACACACACCATACTAATTACATGTCATATATCTGGTACGGGAATGAGTAATTATTGATCGATGAACAATGCGCTCTGTTAGTAATTAGTGGAACTAATTAGTTCAGCTCTCTTGCGACAGATTCGTTGACTGTCATCAATCCCATGCCTGTATAGATCACTTGGCTGTGTTGTGATAGGAAGAGGAAGGATTCTCTTTTTCTTCAATAGGGTCTGGTTCACTGGGATACCAAGTGACTGGAGAAAAGCGGATATAGTACCGATCCCCAAGAAATAAAACAACTAACACTCCAGAAAACTGTCGTCCTATTGCTCTCACTAGTATGTTCTCCAAGTTATACGAGAGAATGGTGCTTGAAAGGCTGCAGCATTACTTGGAGAATAACCAGCTTTTATCGGAGAAACAGGCAGCTTTCAGAAAGTCACGTAACACTGTTGAGCACGTGGCCTACCTGTCTCAAGAGGTTAAAAATGCATTTCACCGTAAACAGAGTACGATTGCTGTTTTCATTGACTTCAAAACAGCCTTTGACCGGGTGTGGAGGGAGCGTCTGCTGGAAAAGATCCTGGGGCTTGGCATTGTTGGGAATATGTTCGAAAGCATAAGGTCCTTTCTCTCTCAGCGCTGGATCAGGGTTAAATACAACAACGTACTTTCTCCATATAAGCAGACCAGGCTGGGTGTCCCACAGGGAGCCGTGCTTAGCCCCACTCTCTTCAGCATAATGATTAACGATGTGATTGCACATCTTGAAGCGATACCCGGAGTCAGAGCTCTGCTTTATGCAGATGACCTCGTACTTTGGGCCTCGAGTAGCAACCTGAATGCTGTGGAGACCTGTCTGAATGGAGCACTGCAAACCCTGAAAGACTGGGTGAGGGATAACTGCATGGACGTCAACCCCTTGAAGTCTGAGTTCCAGGTTTTCAGTTTGTCCACTAGATGTCCTCAGGTCAATATAAAGTATGGCACGGATCCATTGCCTGAAACCGATTCAGCTACCTACCTAGGTATAAAGCTTGATAGTAAGCTAGGATGGAAGAAGCATGTGGGCAAACTGGTGGAGCAGGGCGAAAAGAGGCTGTCTCTTCTGAAACGACTAGCAGCCGTGAAATGGGGAGCCAGCCAAGATATGTTGGCCATGACATACAAGACCTATGTCCGCCCTTGCATAGAGTATGGCTCTGAGGTCCTTGTTACAGCTAGCGATGCTACCCTGAGACCACTTGATGTGCTGCAAAACAAAGCTCTCAGGATTGTGACCGGTGGTGCCAAGTCTGCTCCTATTGCAGCTATGGAAATGCAGGCGAACATCGAGCCAATACAAATCCGAAGAGAACTGGCTGCTGTCAAGTTTTACGATCGCGTAAAGAGCCTTAAGGTGGATTACTGGGACACCCAAGAATCATCCACCCAGCGCTTAAGTACCCAGCAGACAATGAGTGTGAGGGTGCAGGACATAATCGAGCAGTACGGGCTCGATCGAGGGCCTAGGCAGCCGATGCCGCAGCGAAAACCCCCATGTAAGCATGTAGCATTCTGCGAGCTTGAGCTTACTGAGAAGGTAAAAAAGGGCGAAACCTCAACCGCAGTACTTAAGAGTCTAGCTCAGGAAACTGTTGCCCTTAGGTACCCTGGAAGTGACTGGCTACACGTTTTTACAGATGGTTCGGCCTGTGGAGCGAATAGGAATGCGGGGGCTGGGGCATATTGCAGCCTCTTCGAGGTCTCGGCTCCTGTGGGCTCCCGTGCAACGAGCTTTGACGGGGAGATTAGAGCGGTCTGCTTGGCGCTGGAGAAGCTGGAGGAGCACTTCTTCTCTCGCGTTGTTTTCCTCATCGATTCGCGGGCAGCCATTCTCTCCATTGCATCGAGGGCACCCACTGATCACGAGGGAGTCGAGGAGGCACGATCCCGTATCGACAAGCTGATGGAGAGGGGCTGCAACGTCGTGCTTCAATGGATCCCGAGCCACTGTCAACTGACAGGGAATGACCGCGCAGACGCACTGGCCAAGCGAGGCTCAAGCGAACAACAGCCAGAAGTTCCTGTCCCATTCAGCTCAGCAAGGCGCATCATTAGGAGCTGTCTGGGGGATGAAGCCAGGAAAAGGTGGGCCGAGCAAGCCGAGGGCAAGCTGTGGCGACCGCTGCTGGACTCACCGCTCCCTTCCACTCTCCCACGGGACGAGTTTGTGGCCTCCTTCCGCCTGGCAACCGGTCATGATTATTTACAAAAACACCTCTTTAGAATTGGAGTTGTCGACTCCCCCATCTGCCCCCTCTGCCAACTGGGCGAAGAGATGGACAAGGATCATCTCACAAGATGTACCGCTTTGACGGATGTCAGCCCACCTGACACAACTATCGACCGCCAGACAATGGCGAAACTCTACTGGGCCGCTAGAAGCCATATGACCTAGCTGTCAAGTGCTTTGGCGAATTGGGGAAATTGGGGTCCTTGATCGCCATTCGCAGTGCGTAATTTATCAGGGACCCAACTGTGCACCATACCAGTGAACCAGGCATAAATAGAGGTAAGCCTTAGGAGTAGGTTGATTTCCCAGAATGAACATTGCGGGCTCCGACAATTTCTAACTGAAACTAATCCCATTTCACCTACAATTATTGAATTCTTTTGTCGTTATAATGGTTTCTTTTTAATCAATTTAATCAATCTTTTTAATTAATGGTTTCTTCTCATGTGCAGAGTAAAATGAAGTTCAGCAACTCTAAGCAAGATATATCTGACAAAGAAAGCAGTGGTTCAGAAAGCGATTTTGATGAAGAAGATGATCCAGACAAGATTGAAATTCCTGGTGAGCCTCTTTACCTGTTTCTCCCTCCCCCCCCAACTTCTCAACCAGAAAATGGAAATTTTTAGAATTTCATCTGAGGAACGTACAAAAATATGAGTGCTCAAACCCGTGGCCTGATACTTGAATATTATTTCCTACGATGGGGCTTGAGAAAGTTGAGATGGGGAGTGTTTTGTGTACACTGTTTTAAAGGTGTGGAGTGAAAATCCGTCAAAACCCGATTTTTAGTTGTTAACGGAAAAAAAAACGAGAGATTCTATTGTAAATTTTGGTATATGTATTTATCCATATTTTGAATAATCAGTGCTGTGGGAAGTACCAGTTTGACAACCTCTTGCCAACCTGCTAATGTGACAAACTGTTTTTAGTTTATTAACCTGTTCTGAGATGACAATACTAGCCTCCTATTCTGTTCTGTTTTCTTCTTTGGATATGATGACTGAGCCAATTTACAAAATACATTTAAAAAATATTACGTAGCAGAAAAACATGGAGGAAAACTTCGACCAGGATTTATTGACAGGGAGTGGCATTATCCGATTTGTGAAGCTCGCCTAGTCACGATGTGTCTCCTTGCAGAAAAAACGCACTTTTCTCCAAACCATCATGATTTCAAGCAATAGGTACACAGTTCTCGAGTTCAGTAGCATTTCAAGGCAGAATTCATCGTCCTTACTTATTTGAAATGAAATGCCTAAGTGAAACCCTGAGGCTTGTGCTATTTGTAGTGACTG
>JAVIWC010000570.1:0-30000 GCA_031894815.1 Creontiades dilutus
AAAGCAACTCATCTCAATCAATCGTAAATGAACACAAACAATAGCCGCCTCTCGGCTGCTATTCCTGACTTTGGCTGGACAGCTTAGAAATGAAGTAGACGCTGATCACAAACAAACATTTTCATTCGTTAAATTCATTTTCATTTTTCATTTAAAATTATTTTTTTGGTTTATATCTTAACAATCTTGTTTAAACTCTAACTCTTCATATGAACTCGATTTAAACCCCAATATCTTACCATTGTCCTACAACTGGGTAACACGTTCGAGCCAACAAACATTTTACTAAAACTGAATTCGGTCAGAAACAACGAATTATCATCATTACAACACGCAATGCTACGGCCGAATCAGATTGGGGTTGATAATACACGGCGCACAAAGCAACCCCTCCTTCAAGACCGGAGGGTCGTGCGGGTCATAGCATATCCTCGCTCCTGACCAAGACAATGCCTCCTGAATCTGTCATAACTTCCTCAATTTTCGAGAGAGCTCAAATTCGATGACACCGTTGGAAATAGGTAAGTCGTCGCAATCAATCGTTAATGAACACAAACAATAAACGTCTCTCGCCTCTTCGATTATATTGACCTTGGCTGGACAGCTTAGAAATGCCGTAGACGCTGTTCACAAAGAACGGGTTTATGCATTCGATTCTGCGAGAAAAGTTACGTATATCCCGCGTCCAACTTCGTCCAGACTTTTGGAAAACCTCAATTTTAACAGAAAACACACGTTTTTTTGCAATTGAACACCGTCTCCTTAACTAAAATTATTTTTAAGAACCAAAACGACTACACCGTTCGAAAGCTGACCTTTTGGTTCTGCGTCAAGCATTCATGCGGTTTCTAGGCGAGATGAAAAACAGGCGATTTCAAGATTTTGACAAAACTGCCATTTCGCTCAGCAAACGCACATCTTTAATGCAACACAAAAAATGTTTGCTCTTCCCAACGGTGTTATAAAATTTGAGCTATCTTTAAAATTGAAGGAGTTATGACAGTTTTAATGACGTAAGATCGAAAACACGAAAAAAATCTTAAATTGCGAATAACTCGGAAACGAGGCCTCTGGCAAAAATTGCTAGGAGGCATTTTTGTTCGGAAATGAGTTGCACAACACCTAGGAATCGGACTGTGCATAACTTCTGGGACACCCTGTATAAAATTCCCAAACATTTATCAAGAATGTATTTTAGAGCTGCACTAAAAATACAACAGTTTCAGTAGAGAAATTGGTGAGAGCATCAAATCTAAAATACAATAAATTTAGCAAATTTAAAAACAAAACAAAAATGTCTACCAAATTGAATACCAGATTGCTTGTTATTAGGTGCAAGAGTTTAATTTTTCCACTCGTTCAGGTACTACTATTCAGGCACCGAATAAGATGTCGAATTTGTGAAATACATCCCAAGCGGTTGCTAATTTTCAGGAGGGATGTCCATGTACATACCTATCAATACTTTACGTTAATAATAAGATAATAGGATGAGCGATCCTAATTATGTATGTGAGTGGAATTCACTAAATATACAGTTGACAATTTCAACACTCACCAAATGCTCCCATTTGTTGTCGATTGTCGATAGTTTCGAGCCCTATCGTTTGAGTTTCCGGTCGCAGCGCCAAGCTGGTTGAGTATTGCTGTTGGCTGTCAAGTGCTAATGTTTGAGATAAGCTGTTCAATGTTTGTTGCTGCTGCACATTGTTGAATGATTGTTGTTGTGTAGTTGGAAAATCTTGTGGCGGCAGGATATTGTACCTAGGCGGTTGGTTCCTGAATAACTGAGGGCCGTTTGGTCCTTGTAAAACACCGGTCAACTGATTGTTGAATCCTTGCTGCTGAAGTAGCTGCTCTGAAATGACATCAAACATTTTTCATTCGTTTATGCACCAACAGGTTTTTTCCCCGAACCGATACCCCCTTAAAAGTCCGAATTTCGGAAAACACAACAAATGGTTTCTTACAATCAGGAGGAATAGACATGCAAAATTTCGAGATTCAATATTCTGGCAGATCGATGTTGATTATGTGAGTGAATGGAATTTAATAAATAGGTTTAAAGGAGAAACATTTGACACGCACCCGATTTTCCGATTTGCTGTTGATTATCGATAGTTTCGAGTTCTAGCAGCTGAGATTCTGGTCGCTGCGATACGTTATTCAAATTTTGTTGACTACCAACTGCTCTTGTTTCAGATAAGCTGCTTAATGATTGCTGCTGTTGCACATTGTTGAATGATTGTTGTTGCTGTGATGTTTGGACGTCTTGTGGCTGCAAGACATTGTACCCCTGCGGCGGCTGGTTCCTGAATAATTGAGGGCCATTTTCTTGTAAAACACCGGCCAATTGATTTTTGAATCCTTGCTGCTGAAGTCTCTGCTCTGAAATGATCAACAGATTTTCATTTTCTTTAGATTATTTTGTATCGAGAGTTGCTCTGAGAGTTATAGTGATTATTGCCATAACTTGGATAAATTAGGACTAACGATCTATATATTAGAAATTACCATTTTGGGAAGATATTCGGCTGCTCAACTCGTTTTGATCATGTGCTAGAATTTCGGATAGGGCAGCATCTGGAAAAATTCAGGTCCCACTTGAATTATTTAAAATGTTGTATTTCTAAAATACTAATAGTAAAAATGCACCCTTTCTCCACTGTTTATAGGAATGAATACAAGTGTTGAAAATGTCTGGCAAATTAAACATGATTTTTATGTTCAGTAATGTATTTAATTAACGTACATGACCGTATGAAGATACACACACTCCGAGTTTCGGTCGGTTTAAAAGATTAATGTTTTTATTTGACAACGTTTCTGAATTTTTTATTTCCATTTTCAAGCTCTACAACAAGAAGAATATTACAATATATATTAGTGATCTGCTTAATAATTGTTTGTGGTCACTAAATTTCTAAACTAATCAACATAAAAGATGTAGGAATACAAATAAAAGAAAACACCTAATTAATGACTTGGTGTTGTCTTGGAGTCATGTAGGGAGTTCCACCTTCTTCATTCAATATCACCTTACTGTGAAGGCTCGGAGTAACCCTTGAAAGATTGGATCGTAGGTATAACGGTTTTGAACGGTTTCTATCGTATCTGTACTTTTGCTCAATTCGAGCTGGAATGAATAGGGTACAACTATATCGAAGAGAGAGGTGGTCGATGGTAATTCGTTAATATATTTGAGTAAAATTTGCTTCTGTGTTTCTGTTCCTTTATTGGCTGCATCATTTTGGCTTCTTTCGATGTGAATCATTTTTCTTATGTTTGTTGTCGAAACACACGGTTTCAACAATGATGGCAAATAAGAGCATTAGTAATTTAATCTGACCGTATCCGAAGAACCCATATATATATGCCTAATAATGTTACTACCTATGAATCAGTAAGTCATTCCTAGATTATATCGAATTCGGCCAATATCTAACCTAACTACTAGTATAAGTTATCCGTAGTTTTTGTTTAAATTTTACTTTTAATTTTCTTATTCACTCCAACTCTTGATGGGGCCTAATGGACAAAACTAGTCATATCGTGAAATAAAGAAGATCCATTGATTCACGGAAGAAGTCTTATTTTCACATTCCACCCTGAGCCAAGTCACTTATTTAATAAAATTAATTTTAATTTATCTACAATTTCTATGCATTCATGTTAAGGATACCTAAGACGTACAAACTTTCCAGACAACTACCATGAGATATTTAGATTCTGACGTTCTGTTGAACTTGGATCTCTCGGAGACCTGAATACGCAAAGAGAAGACTTGTTAACGTGTAGGTTTTTCTTCATATTTTAACGTTTGAAAGGGTAATCTGGAAATGCCTGTAAAAATAACTATAACCCTTTATGTAATATGTTGAAGAGTTTTCTCTGTAAAATGTCTGCCCCTTATGTAACTCAAAGGAATGAACGTACATACTGGGATTCTAGAGGTAACACATAATACTCGTACCTTGAAATCAAATACATCAATTTCAATTACAAAACGCTACAACTGTTTAAATCAAGGTTGATTCTCTCTGTTGATTGCCCTTCTTCGTGAATCACTGAGCTAGTTTATTATGTCACTATGTAAAGTGGGTGCCTCGCGCCCTCATACCTTGTAGTAGTGTTCTACATGGTTACCGAAAGAGCTCAATTTATATCCATGCAAGGTAGCTCGATTAGGGAAGAAATTAACCACAAAGATCTTTCACCTGATCAGTGTGTCTCTGTATCATGTTCCTAATTGACATATTGATGTTCGAAGACGGTATAATGACTTTGTCGTCAATATAACTCCGTGAAACGAACTAAATCACTCGCGATGAAGTTGTGGAAACCCATTTCAAAAAAATTAAAACAGAATTTAAAGAAAAAATTGTCTATTTCCACCAAATACTGAGTTACAAAGTTAAATCGATTTCGACTGTTAGGTCATCATCAGTAACAAAATATAACTATGTTCTATATATAACTATATAATATATATAACTATATAACTAAGTTATATTTTGTTACTGATGATGACCTAACAGTCGAAATCGATTTAGTAACTCAGTATTTGGTGGAAATAGACAATTTTTTCTTTAAATTCTGTTTTAATTTTTTCAACTCCGTGAACACCTTTGCTAGTCCCCTGTATAAAAAAGCGGATATCAGGGTACCTACAACGGTGAATAAACTGCGCATGGACACTACGTAGAAATCCACGGATAGAACAGCGAATTTAACGTAATATAACGTAAGTTATGGAAAACTCGATTGACAAAGGTACTCTTGGAAACGAAATTCCATTGCAATTACATCGGCTGATTCGATCAATTTACTAGGCGATCTTTACTAAGGTTAGAAACGTCCACACTCAAATTTGTTTTGGCTTTCTTTTGTTCTGTCAAATTTGTGAGTGATTCCTAAACTGAGGAAAAATTCGTGTGGTAGCTGTGATATTTCACTCATTAGGCTACGTTCTTGATTTTTTTTTCATAACTGTAGGTTCTGACGAGCTCTTCAATACCTTTTGTCAGCAATATGACCATTTGGTTTTTAAAGAAAAATAAATAGGTAATTTACCGACCTTGAAAATAGGTTTACGCCTTGAAAATAAGTTTTGCAATTCTCCTGTAAAAATTATGTCAGCAATTATGATCAACGAAAAGCTATCTACAATTTTTCTTAACAGTGTCGTGGCTGAAAGATTTCCGCTGCATGGCAAAGGGGATTCGGAATATTTTGGAAGTTGACGTTCGTCACGAAGGGTGGCATCTCAGCCAATCCCGCCCGCAAGCGCATCACGTCCCAACGACCACTCAGTGACTAATCGTAGATTGTTAACATTGTCGTGGTTGTATATAGTTCTATCATTTTAATGACCAAGATTCCATCCGATGCATGTTTTCACAACTTCGTTAAAGGCTGTAATTAATGAGCATGGGAGGAACCCTGAGACACGAGTACTTCCGTCACAATATGATCTTGAAGTTGAAAATAACATTGTCGTGGCTCTTAGTTTTTAACATTGTCGTGGACATTCCAAATTACCATTAGACCACGACAATGTTAGAGTTCCACAACAATCTTGAAATGAATAATTACCTTCTTTTTTTAACAAGATTATTATTATAGTGTACGACTACTTGGGAATCCACCTACTTATTCAGTGACTGGCACAACTTATGGTTTTACAGGGTCAGCAGAATGGAGGGATCAAGAATTTCAGAAGAGGAGAGATTAAGAAGAAAACGAGTCTTCGAGATTTATTTTTCTTTTTAGTTTCATATTTTGGCTAATGTACTTCGTTATATCGGGCTTTGGAACCTCCATAAAGTCAGGAATGAGACAATTACATTTCTGCTGTTTGATTCAATATAAATTGTCATTTTGTCTGTCAATGAAGAATCTGTAAACGTTGGGGACTACCAATAGGGAACGTAAAAAAGTTAGGATCTATCAACGAAGTACGTTAGTGCTGCTTTGAAAGTTTTCGATATTCTGGTTATTGAATAATACAGCCCTATAATTTCACCCTTTATGGCTGATAGAAAGTGATGCCGGGAATCAAGTCCCAACGTGTTTTTTGAAGGTTTGATCAAGTTTGGTCAAGTCAAACGAGAATGGAGGGTTTTTTAATGAAAACAACCAATTTTGAAGGGGTGGTAAACTTCTTTTTTTGTTTGGACGATTGCAATTGTTGAAAAGGAAAAATCCGAATTATACTAGTTTGAATAATAAACTGGAATATAGTGAAATAAATAAAACATCTAATGCTGACTTGTTCGTAAATATATCGTTCATGAAGGGCTTGTGACACAGGAATTGCGAGAGAGGAGCCCCAACCATTTACATTCAAGCAGTATTTGTCACAGTAAAGTGTGACCTCAAAATGAGCATCTTATTGTGACATACGGAACGTGGTACCAATTTTATAATTCGAGTATGTAAAAAACTATTATACAGAGTGGCCAAAATGTAACGGACCAGGCATTTATCTCCGTAATTGGCGAGCCTAAAAAAAACGTTCAAATGATAACTTCACTAATCTTTAACAAGGAATTCAAATATCACAGTTTCGCGCGTTTCGCACGTGCGCAAATGCGCGATTTGCGCATCAACTTTGTTATTTCAAATAGAAACCCCCATTTTTTTTGTTTGCGGAATATGAATTTTCATTGTTTTTTAACGCTGATTCACGTGATGCTATCCGTTTTTTGATTTGACTTAATTTTTGCGGAATAATGACCAAAATTTGTTCATTTCGCTTGAAAAACCATAATTTATTCCTAATTCCAACTCTCAGATTAAGATGATTTTTCACTTGATCACTGAAGAAGGTTTCAATCTCCTATTTTTACGTTTTTCAACCAGACCTTGAAAATTAATCCCCATAGCAATCTGAAAAAGACGCCTAGAATTACAAAAAACGGACGCGAAAAAAAAAAATCGGTCATTATTCCGCAAAAATTAAGTCAAATCAAAAAACGGATAGCATCACGTGAATCAGCGTTAAAAAACAATGAAAATTCGTATGCCGCACTTTACAGATCACCATCATCAACTATGTGACAAATTCGGGGTTGCGCAACTTTGAGTGCTCGCTAAACCGGTTGCGCGCAATAAAACAATGGTTGAAGGGTCAAATTTTCATGAAATCTTGAGCGAAATTAGAATCTGCTATACGAAATGGGGGTTCCCACTTGAAATAACGAAGTGAATGCGCAATTCGCGCACTTGCGCAACGCGCGAAATTGTGGTATTTGAATTCCTTGTTAAAAATTTAGTTATAATTTGAAATTTTTGTTTAGGCTCGGCAATTACGGAGATAAATGCCTGGTCTATTAAATTTTGGCCACCCTGTATATAAATGGTTAAGTGCAACATTCTCATGCTGGGTCATGCTGGCAGATTTGGTATCTAGCTTTCCTCTTTCTCCACCAGCTAATTCCTCATCGATGAGTACACAAATAATTATAACTTTCATCGCTATAACTGTCTCAGTTACTAGAATGAAAAAAAATCTAATATTGTGAGAAAAGGATCTATTAGAAATAATAATCAAAAGTATAAATCTGACCGGTGAATCTGAGTGTTATCGCATTATTGGGTCCTAAGTTTTACGGCTGTCGACTTACAGAAGAGATCACCGATTGATGAAATGAACAGCAGATAATATTTTATTTTCTTCTTTTCTTACTTGATCTAGTTATTTCATTATTACCTATTTACGATCGGTTTCGTTTTCACCCATTCCGAAAAGTGCAATCAACAATTAAAATAACTGTTTCTTCCGAAATGTTCAAGAAATTGAATTAAAATAGAATTTATTGGTAACCATCGAATACAATATTCAACTACAGTAAAAAACATTATTAAAAACTCTTACATTTTTAATTTAAATTATTAATAGTTCTTAATATACACTTCAGCTTGTCATGAGCTCAGGTACATATGACTATTTCAACACTAACTTTATTCATAAAATGTATTCTTTGAAGGATAACACGAACTTACTGTAGCAAACATGTGTTGTATTTGAGTAACCAAGTTCGATATACTTGATTAGTTAGACTTTCAAGTCCGTCTCAAGTTGGAACCTTTGTCAACATAATTTATTTACAAAATATTTATTTTATTTGAGCTTAAAACTGGTAGGAGTTTTGGTCAACACATGCTCTCGAATTATGGACGGAGAGGGAGTCGAAATGGTTGGGGAACTCGCGTGAGCCCATGACGTTTGTGATGCCTTCACTGAGTCTTCACCTATTGTCTAATTTCGACTTTATAGGAAACTAGAAAGAGTTGAATTTATGGAAAATTTAGACAAGAAATGCAAGATGATTATCTATGTTTCCAGAGCGAGTTTATACTGTACTTAACATCAAACTTCTCGGTAATATTTGTATTCTCCGACACTTGATCCTACTGCAAAACATAGCAAGTGAAAGACGTTCGTCACTCTTCAAAAAGTCTTTTTGATTTTAAGTTGCTCAAGCCAAAGCCATAAGGTGGTTCAGTAGAGTCAGACGCCGCTAAGAAGTTGTTGCAATGAAGAATGAATGGGATGGTAACTCAACTATTGGGCAAGCTCTGGCTAGCCTTGCGTTTTGAGGAGAGTGTCTTCTTGTTGAAACAGTCACGCACGTATGACGGATTGATTCAAGCAATTGAAACAAATTGGTAGTTTGATCACCATCATTAGGCAACGTTCAAGGGCAGCCGATTCAGATCAGGCAAGATGAGATGGTAATGAGTTACTTTCAAGAGGATCTTCATGATAAATCATGAATCGTGATTGGCCAATGACACTGGGTGTGTCATTCACGTTTCACTCAGTTGGGGACTGTGGCTCAAGCATCACTGCCCCTGCGGCAAGAAGAATTGGTGAGCGATGAGGGTATTGAACTTATTGGAGTTCAGCCTGAAGTACCTCAACATGATAAACAATTAAGAGTCCTAAATCTCAGCAGCACCTACCAGAGCGAGATGCTCGAAGTCAACTTCGTCTAAAGTAGTCTGGCGATTCACCACTGACGATCACGTTGCCCCTACCCACCGGTTAACGTGAAGGCTTATCAAAACAGGTAAATGCTATGGAATATGGGCAACCAGCCCTACCTCTTGAATTCACCGCATCTCTGGGTTTTGCGATAATTATTTCAACCCACAATCCGTAAGATCGGTATCATGTGAATTCATTCCAATTCAAGGACAAGCATAATTGTTATTCGATCCAGCTGATGACTTGTTCAAAGTTGCTTTGTTTTGTCAGCCAAAATACTCGAAGAATGCAGCCTGAATCTTGACTTTTTAGATAAAAGTAACTGCTTCATACATTCTGCTGAAAAACAGTAATTGTGAACAAGGAGAGGATAACAGTAAAAATCAGAAGGGGAAGGTGGTGGTTTTCACGAGTCACCGATCGCGAGAGTCAAGAGATGACATATCTGCCACAAAAGAAAGTCTTAGTTTACACTCAGGATTGGTTAACTGCATTCACTGCCAATCTTGATTACTCACAGAAGGATAATATCATTGAGCTGTGGAATGAGTTTATATATGTATTAGCAGAAGGTGGCATGGATCTGGAATGGCTTATTGAACTTTTTCATTCTATTCGTGTTAGCCGTACCCCTCTTAATCGTAAACCTCCTCGCCGGATCGCTTCACATCGACTTCAAGGAGTTTTCGAGCTGGTAATTGAGGCGGAAGACACGAGAATAATCATGCCTTCACAAAGTCCATGGGTAAGCCCAATTGTGCTGTTTTCCAAGAAGGATCCACAAGGTGTTGCATAGATTTTTGGCGGCTATATGATGTTATAAGGAAAGTATCTTATTCGTTATCTACAACAGATGCCTTGACAGAAGTAGTAGCGAGGAGCAAATGGTTCTCTTCTCTTGATTCCAGTCTGGGTCAGAAGAATGTCGAAAGAAGACAAAGAGAAAACGACCTTCTGTACTCCACAAGGCCTATGGCAGTTCAAACCTATGGCATTTGTCCTTTGTGACGCTCCTCCATCGTTCAACAGGGCAATGCTAAGACGACAATTTTGTGCAACAAAATTGAACAGTTCAGGCGAAATTCTATTTGGGTGATTCCTGACAATAACGATTTAATAAGCATGGCAAGTGGCTAAAACGAATATTTGATGTTTTCAAAGAGAAGGGAGACAAATTAAATCCAGAAAGAGTAACTTGCTCCAACTCCAAGTCATCCACTTGGGTTTTCTTATGTGGGCTCAGATTGAAGCGACTCCAAAGGCACAAAAATGTTCAGGGAGTGGCTTGTACCATCTTCATGCAAAGAATTCGCACGTTGTTAGACATTTCTTTATATTACCGTTGTTTTATTCCCGATTTTGCTTATTTGATGGCATAATGTATGCACTCCAGGATCAAACTTTTGGCTTTGAGTGGACTTCAGCTTGCGAAAATTCTTTTTCAGATACTAAGGCTATATAATACTAAGCGCTAACATAATCTCCATTGTTGAGGCATCCGGTTTGTGGATCACTAATCATACGCTAATGGGGGAGCAGTGGAAGCTGTCCTGGCACAGGTTAAAAATGGAGAAACGAATGTGCTTCAATATTTTAGAAACTGCCTCCCCAAACCTTTAACCTATTCAGGACCGTTCAAATCCGGTCGGAGAATCCACCAGACCGACGACTCTCGCCACCATGTAGCATGACTTCTTCTGAAGTCATCGGCCTGGGAAGAAAACGCTGATGACTTCGATCCTGAATGGGTTAAAGAACTTCATAATACGCTTCACCTAGGATGCCTCTTAGATTCGTTATGGCTTGGAGCATTTCTATTCATTTCGGTTAGACAGTAAAGAGAAGTTTGAAGCCCGAACAGGTAATTCTGCGTTGCAATTGAAAATGTGCAAATATCTTGATGGTCAACTTGGCAGATGCCTTCTGCTGGTAACTTCCCTATAACTTTCAGATAGTTTTCAGGCCAAGGAATACCCAATTAAATTGTGAGGCAATGTCACGCCGACCTTGTATTGGGGAAGATTATCGTCGCTGTCTTTAGGTTGAACAAAAGCCGGAAGGTGTTCTCAAACGTCTAATGGAGTCCAGTTGGTGGTTTCCTTCGGTAAGTGGATGGGAGCGCGAGAGGCAGATGAGGATCCTCCGTTGGGTCCTTCGTGGGTTACAGCTAAACAATAACCTACATGGCCAGCAAGGAGTGGTAGAGTGAAAACATTCTGAGTCATGTTCAATAATCTCAGCAGTTGCAAGGAAACAAATGCATTGGCCAGACAGCGAGGGTTTCCAGCTGCCAAGGACGCCAAGAGAAGGTCAAAGCCGAAGGACCACGGTTGTGATAGGGTTTGGAGCTTTTGGCTACATAGAAGGGTTCGTCACTGGTGATGCTCCAATCTTCTAGGGTTGGGCCCTTGAAATTTTAAAAACGATTTCGGATGTTGTAATTCGAGTTCTTTCTCAACAAGGCCGTCTAGGCGTTGTTAATGAAGATATTTTAGTTTCGGTTTTTAGAAGAGATGGTGGGAGTGGGGTGGGGGGGTGGGGGGGGGGGGTTAAGTTTAGGGCAACGCAGACTCTACATAATTTTTAATTCCTACCTACTTGAATAACTATTATTGTATTTGGATTATCTGTTACCAAGTTCAAAATAATAAAATAGTTCGACTTTTAAGTATGTACCCAGCTGTAATATTTGTCAACAAATTTTGTATCTAAATACTGGAATTACAAGAACTAAACGTTGTGAGTGCGGTAGGATTATAGAATTTAGCCATATGGAAGTAACTGCAAGAATATTGCCTATATTATAGGGTTGGGTTTGTGGTAGAATTTACGAGTGTGCAAACAGGAATAAAGACCCTAGTTCGTACATTAGCATGTTCATAAATTAATTACTATTCTATTTTCAGATAGAACTGTTGGCACATTCAGATGGAGGAGGAAATAGTGAAAACCAAGTTCTGTCACAGCAAACTAAATCGATAGATATTCCTTTGGATGTTTAGTTTTCAAATACCACGCAAATGGTAGAGATCTCTTTCATTTAGATGTGATCGCTATCCACTTGATTCGAGTTATGTGAGACCTAATTTACTCTTCATATAGTACATTTTCTTAATTAGTTGATTTTCTTGCATCGTTAAGCTACATTCTACTTTCTATGTGATGAAATATGGTGATCATTTACGTAACTTAGGAAGAATCTTTAAAAATATATCGCTAACTTTTTAGTCATATTCTCTTTTTTCTAATCCCATCATAAGATAAGCTTTCAACGAAAATCGTCTAACACAAAATATTATTGAAAGCAATATGTGGATAAGTTCTGAACGCGTTGCAAAACGCAAAACAAATTTCAATGTCGACTTATTAGAAAAGCCCAACATTTGTAGTCAACTAAAGCAAAAAAAAAAAAAAAAAAAAAAACATGCGGCGCATTGTGTAGAATTTTTATCGTGTGTGAATACCGTTCAATTCTTCTAAGTTATTATGAAAAAGATTTCCGTTATCAAGGTTCCTAAACACGACGCTCATTCTGAGTGCAGTTGGACGGCATCATCCAATGGGATCGGTTATCCCACTCGTCGTTTACTGAAAGCGGTGGATGATTAATTACCGACCAGATTTCAGTGTGCTTGTATGTACTGTTGTTGTGGTGTTTGTGTACTAAATGAAATCCACTAAGCTAGAAGAGCAGTAATTTATTTAAATACCTTGAAGAATTCCATGAGTGCAGATAAAAATGTGGGAGCACGTAACTAACACATAAAAAAGGAGGTACCCCATCTCAGCGCATGACAGAAATAACGAGCAACACGGATTTCAAAATTATTTATACAGTCTGTTGAAAATAGAAGTAGTGAAATATATGTGTCCGTCGAGAACAATGATTTAGCTGTGCGAGTTATTAGGTGTGAAAGGGGTTGGGTTCCGTTTTTCTTTGGATGATCGTAAAGCATCGGGATAGCAACCATCAAAATCCTATCGTAAGATTAACATTGGATAACAATAGAGTGAATAATGCCTAATGAGAATTTGAAACAGTCACTGAATTAAGATTTATGATGTTTTCAGTTTCACGTCCTCGTCTTGCTGGCGACGTAGTGATTAGGTACCTATGTGATTCCCCGAGTCTGCCCTCTTACCATAATTCCGGCGGTGAACATTTTGGATTGGATCTGTGATTGAATAGGACGGCAAGTTGGACTTTTGGCATAATAAACGAGCACAATTTACCATGTTAATGCATATTATCTCTATGACTTCATAGTATGATTTTATAATTTATTGTAAAATATTAGCAAAGAAACCTTCGAGAAACTAAATAGGAATTTAATAAATGACAGTTATGCCTACAAAAATTTATTGGTCATCCACGGTCACTTTAGGTACAATAAAAAAACGAACTAGAAAAAACTGTAGTAGTTTTATTTTATTATTTTCAATACTGAAACTTTTTAATTTAACGAGAAAAAAAGTATGACTGAATGATGTTTTAGTGAAAGAGATTCCTTGTACATGGCATTTAAATTATATCAGCTGAAGGGAACGATTATTGTATTCACATTCATGTTTTCATGTTTCAGGTTTCATGCTCATGTTTTATGACAAAATTCCTTCGGGAGATTGAACGGGTGGAGGATATACGACTTTGAAACAATAAACCAAAACATTTCAAGAGGGGGGGGGGGGGGGTTATTGTTTGTTTTTCTTGGTCGATTACAAAATGCATTATTGACAAAACTTTAATCTGAATATAGACTACAAAGGGTCCAATATGACTTTTTAACAAAATGCAAAACAAAAAAAAAACAAAAAAAATTTGAGAGTGAATACCGCCGCGTTTATATATACCCTTCTGTTTTTTCTGTGGTCAATCTGTCTAAACATCGTATTCTCTGATACATAATTTACTTGTAAAGTGTGAAAATGTCGAAACTGTTACTACAAACCGGCTTACACGAAGAAAATACTGGAGACATTTATATTGTAAGTTTTTGTAACCAATTTTGATGGGATTTTTTGGTAGTTGAGCGGTTTACTCCTGTCTTCAGTATTATCAAAGATTTTCACTGAAAATCATCAATACTTAAAAGTGAACTCCTTGTCTATCAATTTTTATTATGGTGGAGTTTTCATGTTTTTTTTTCTTTATATATTCTCTCAAACTATTCAAACATAATTCTTACAACATACATTACTACCTGAATCTTTTCCGGAATTGTATGGAAAAGAAAAACAACCAACGGCTTTCGTAGGAATCTTCCTTTACGCCTCGTTCTAGGTGAAATTATGGACCTAACAAACTTGAAACCCAACTGTCTATCCAATTATAAGTGTATGTTTGGGGTGAGAGTGTGAACATCAAAGTTTTGACCATAGGCGTGATGATATTTAATGCAACAGCAGTAACTTTTTAATTTTTTACTGTCGTTATTTTGTTGGTTTTGTATGTTCCTATCAAAATTATAGATAGGGATAAAATATATCTATGGTCTAGAGTATCGTATCTCACAAAACGTAGGGGATGCATATTCGCTGGGGCGCCAACGTAACATCGAATAATTTGTTTCCAACAAATCTCTACAACGGTTCTCTATAATTGAAGGGTTTAGAATACTCTCTGTGTCCATTGTCAGAGTGAAACAGTTGAATGTACTGCAGGTCAACGCTGAAGGACGCATCCAGATGCGTGTCGGTTATGTGCTACTGTATCTCTCCAATCTTATTTATTTCCAGTTTTCCGATGTAAAGAACAGCTGGTTTTATCAAATTCATTTCCGTACTGAATCGGGCGAAAATGTCTAAATTGAATTTGTAATCATCAGGAAGTTTTATGTTAATAGAACATGCAGTATCTCAATATGTTACTGACTCACCTTAAATTTGTACACGACAATCCATGCAGAGCGTCACAATCCATTTTTAATTGGAGTCTCAAAACTGAACCACAGTTGATTTGGAACTATGAGGAACTTTATTAGGATACCATCTCCGAAGGCGTGGAAAGCTGGAAACTTCAGGAAGACAACATCCAGCCTTACTGTGAATATTATGAGATGGAACGAACGCATGTGCATTGTTTCCTACAAAACCATTATTCTTTATATAGTCTATGGACCACTTCGTAATTTATCAGAGATATATACCTACTTGTCGATCAAAATATATTCAGCCGTTCTCGTTACAGTTTACAGGCAAATCAATTTATACCAAATCACAACTCGTGAAACGCAATGAGCTTAAATTTCGATGACAGATGAAAAGCTTGCAAGACGTCACACTCGATAACTCCTCCTATCATTAATGCGGTAGTTATTCACGCTGCAGGCAGTTTCACATTCCAGTGCAGAATTACCTGATCATGACAAGAAATCTCAAAACCTTTTTTCAATTAAACCATTTTCAGATTGCCTATAAAAAATAACGATGTAATGATGATGTGATTTATATGCTCGCTGGTATTACGATTATGATGCCGTTATCTTCGTTCCAGAATTCTGTTACTAAACGATTTAACAACAATTCTAACGCAATTCCTCGCCTAAAGTCACATAAAATAAAACCTTCACACAGAATTTTCATATTTTTTACATTTCAGTTTATAATAATATGATGTATGAATGTCTTGTGTGAATATCGTTTTATTCCGTTTATTAGATAACAGAATAGCGTTGGGACATTCGTTTGCATCATTATGTAATGGAATTGTGGAAAAAAAAATTATTACCATTGAAACAAAACAAACAAACACAGCATCGTAACCATTGAAATTGAAAATCGCCAATATTCAAGAATAATTCTCATTCATGGATGAGTCCTGCTCAAGAACTGACGAAACAATCATTCAAGAGTGAATGATTCATCCAATTATTGAATGAATTATTTATCAATAAATTCTCATAATTAATTAATGAATATGTACCTTTTCCAAAGGGTAACGCTCCAAACTGTTACTCAGCGTTCGTTATTTCTGTACTAGATAGCCATTCTATTTAATCATTGGTCTATGTTAATTAGACGTATCTAGATAGTCCACGGTTCATTACTAATTCTTGACGTCTCCGTACCTGTTAATTGTATTCATGATGCCATAAAATCCTATGGTTTCTTATTTCAGCACTGTAGGTCGATCGATTAGGAGAGGAATTAGCTACAAGGGTCCTTAATCAGATCAATGCTCCTTCAGACCATAGGTAATTGGTTCATTAACGTCTCAAATGACCCCGATTTTTAATTTTCGCTGCCTACAAAGATTAAGAAAGATTTCACATTAAAAATGAAAGAAGGCACCCACCAATCGAAAACTGATCAGGTAACATAAAACACCTATCTATGCTTTACTAGTTTGGAAGTACGTGAGAAAAGTTATAATAAACCTGATTTCAAAAGGAACTGTTGAAAAGTTAATGTTTTCGAAATTATGCCTGCTAGTGCGATCGTCACAATCTGTACACTTAGTACAGACACGCTAACATTCCCATTCGGATTGTTGTTCTTTTGTTTGTCAACGTTCTAGCCCTAAGGGATTCCCTATATATCCTATAAGGCTTATACCTAATTTTACTGAAGTTGAGCAACAAACCTCGGCAATTCCCAATTTCACGACGGAAGAGAGGAATTAGAGGAGGTAATTCCCCTTCAGGGTTGCTCGATTCAGGACTCCTCAGCCCATTTGTGATTTTTGATGCAAGTTTCATTAAGTTTGGTCCAGTAAGTTGAGAAGAAAGTGAAAAGGAAGAAATTTATTCAGAAATCAAATAGTATATTATACAAATTAAGAATAGTTAAATACATTTGCTCGATTGTAGGGCAGTCAATGTGTCCGGAGCTTTTGAGGCGAGAACGTAGGAGTTGCCAAAAATCTCTTTATCTAGAATCTAGAATACAATTATTTTGAGTCTCTGACAAATGTTATCGATTATGTACAACAATGAATTCTTAGGGAATGAGAAGATTACTACTGTAACTACCAAGATGAATTGAACATAAATACTGCAGAGAATCTCTACGAATCCTTTCGATCTCCCTTACAACCACTAATTAAAACGACGAAAAAAAAACTCATATTGGACGGTATTTATAGTTTATTGCCTTATCGGAAGGATTCACGGCGATTCAATGTTAATCAGGCAGGTAACATTTTCGACGACGCTTTTCAGCTTTGCTCGGTTGTCATCGCTCTCCGCTAACTTTTCACCCGTTTTCCGGTCCAACTCCTCATTTTTCTCAAACACTCATATCTGTAAAATTATAGAATTTTTCTAGAAGCACTTTTCAAGCGGCTGACTATTTCCCAACTTATTTTATCAGGAAATACTTCCAGACAAATAAAAGAAATGAGACCCTGCGAATTTCCCATTGCAATCTCATTATCTTTTAAAGAGTTTTTTTTTTTTTAAATAGATTTCAAAATAGATTACATTTGTTACGTATTTGTGAACCAATAAATTATGGATGAGTTTGATTTCTTGCAATCGATTTTCAGTTGGCGGGTGCCTTATATTCGTTTCAGTTACGTAAAATCTACAACAAAAGAAAAAACAGCAATTAAAAAAATTTTTCAGAATTTGTACTACCTACGAAATTTTTGATGACGAATTAAAACCGATCCAAAAAAGTTGATTTCATATCAGGGCTATAGAACTGTACTGTATATTTGACCAGCCTTCTCTTAATTGGATTTGTTGACGCGGGAGGTACAAATGTTTAAGTGCGGGAAGGCAGAAAACACAAAAAAATCTGAGAGTGGAAAAAGTCAAATTTTTAATTGAGTAGAAAAAAATCTAGGTTTTCGATTCAAATAAGCGTAGAATCGATTACACACTACATTTCAACAGACACCGTATAAACGCATAAAATTGAAACTTAGATAGGTAGGTGTTTTATTGTTGGCTGAAACCAACATGACCCCCCCCCCCCCCCCAAATCTTTAATTTTATGGTTTATAATAAGCTTATTTTGCAAACACACTTTTTTCTTCCTCAGATAATTATTGTACGCTAAATAATCGGGTCGGGATTAATTTTAACCTGGATTAAAAACAGTAAAGTGAAGTGATTAATTATGAATTAAACTGAGTCTTTAGGTAAGGACTTGGCTTTGGTTTGATAAAAAAATGTATTACATTTTCTAACAATGACCCCCCCCCCCCAAATGTAAGCCTAGGACTGCCCTTGCATATACGGGCACTTAGACATCAACTTTTGTTTCCCGCAAAGTTACTAGTAAAGTCTCAGTGTTTACCGAGTTATTCTTATGAAAAAGTAATCAATACTATATATTGAAGAAGTCAGGAGAAGAAGTCCGACTCACCAGCAAAAAGACCCTTGTGTTTGATTTATTTCCTAGTCGATTTGCGGAGGTATGTTTCAATTGGAGCACTTTTTAAGGGTTCTTGAATACAACTTTCATAGCTGAAAAGCTACGAACAGCGGACAGCGACCAGTGGGGATTTTGGGGTTAAACCTCAAACTGCTCCAAAATTATGGTTAAATAATCCTATCAAATAATTAGGAACTAACTTCAAAACCCAAAAGTCACTAACAAAGGGGTAAAATGGGGTAAAGTAGAAAAGAAAGAAGGAAAAAATGTATTGGTTGGTCAATAGAGTTTCGCTTTGGCGAAGTAAATGAATTTTGTTTTCAGAGACTTCATAACCACTTGTATAGTATTTAACTGTTAGTTGGGACAATCAATAGAATGTAGGAAAACTCAGATGTTTTTTAAATGGGCAGCGAACGGATGATTTCACAGCAAAACTAGTAGTTTCTGTTGATCCACCAAACTAATTCCTAAATGAATCAAACTAAAGAACTACTTGCTTATATTGAAAGTATTTCATCAGTATCTAAGATTTCTTTTACTTTGGTTCAGTAGTTTCGGAGAAAGGTCCAGATAGCGGGCGGCTTGTGGCATCCATTTTTGTGTATTTATGGCATCCGAAACTCGAGCTGTTGTGAGGTTAAAATTGACCGATATATCGTTATTTTAAGCGTTATATCGCGTAATTTAAATGGTATTTTTCTCCCGTCTTTAAACGGTATTTATCGATAATTTCCCTCCTCCCCCTATATCGACCTCCCTATCGCACTCTAGTATGAGTTGTGGTTTTTGAGCTGTGTCGTCTAAAGACAATGAAAACCATTGTCACAAGGGGTACGGCGCGCCGCGGACCCCCCTAGGAATTTCTAAGCGGGAGCGCCTGCTAAAAGCAACAACTAGACTGCAAGTCACGACTGTGTTGCGGGTTTGCATAACACACTGCACACGGAGACGAAGAAGTTCCTGACGTTCAGTATACAAAAATGACTTGAAGTATGCACAATCTTTTGGTGCCTTTTTTTAAAACCATAGACGTGCTTACCTCAGTCTCCCTCATACGACGCCTCCAGCACCTTTTTTGTTCCCGTACATTTCTTAACTACCAGAATGAGCTCCATTGCAGACCTGGGGAATATTGAAAATGTCCAAAACTCAAAACTCTCATGGTGTTTCGACATCCTCCTCAATAACGTAATCTTCACATCCTATTGTTGGCTGATTTTCAGAACTGAACGTGCTTATCTCATTTTGATATACATAAAAATAGTATGGATAAAAATGGTTGCGATTCGGATTTCGCCATGGTTTTTATAAAAAACAAAACAAAATTGATGTTCAAGCCTAACTTCCATAAGGATAGAAAAAAATCACTCGTAATGGCCCTGATTAGAACTTTATGACGAAAACCGTTAAGAATCCCAACTTGCGAAGTTTATTGGTTTAGAAGGGAAGATGCGTAAAACCCAACCCACAGCTTCGATAAACTCAAATCACTTCAAATCGATAAACTTGAAAACTTAACTAGTATCTCAGTAGGTACCTAAAGCTGATCTTAAATAATTAGGTACCATAAGAACCATGCACAGTCGTTGAAGCTCACGAATGATACAACTGAGATTTAACGCTTCACATGTTCTCGTAAATAGCAGGATGTTAAGTGAAATTGAGTACATAACTGTGGTTGAAAATTTGAATCTCTTTCAGAAGAATGAAGTAATATTTTTTTCCAGATCAAACGAGTGTTAATCCTTTACTCACAGAAAAGAGGAAGAGGTTTGATAATAATCAACGTTTGAACATTTGATGAATTATTTTGATTTGTACAGGGGGCCGTTGTCGAACCTAAGGAATTTTTTTCGTCTAGATTGCCGATTTTTTTACTTTTACTTCTGATAATCTTATAATCGCTGTTTTAATTGTTTTGACTATTGACAATCATTTTAACAATAGAGACAACAAACGGTCAGTAGAGACAGTAGCTTAATAACGTTTGTTATGGTAATTTACGGACTACATGTAAGGTAGCGTAAGGATTGTAGAAATCCTTAGACAAGGTTGCCGCAGCTGCTTAGGACGTCATAAGCCACAGTTGCCAATTTGAATTTCCGTATTTCGTCAAGCTCCTGGAGGTTGAAACGGGTCTTTTATCACAAAATGATGACGCCAATAGTCTTAATTCGCCTCTAGCTTGCTATAATAAAATATACTAAAAAATACCCTTTGTGGTATGACACAGACTACGGAACACATTTCTACGTCTCATTTACAACAGTTATTTCACATAGTGTCTTTTTTTTTACTAATCTAAAAGTTCAACTATTCTAATTTTCGAAATGTTTTTCGTGTTTTCGACCTTCCCTAACGTAAACGACAGTAACTCCTACAGTTTTCAAATTATTACCAATTTTGAGGGGACCTTTGGAAACCACTTTACAATTTTTAAACATGTGAAAAGAAAGTCCAAGTACGAAATTTGGAAAAAAGCGACAATCGCCGGTTTCTCTCGAATTTGTACGGTTCTGGTATGAGCATCTTTCGGCTGCCACCTTCGGGGAAATCTCACATTTTCAATGATGTATTAGAAGACAAATTTTACCTTGAAGTTTCGGGAGAAAACTGCCAAAACATGCAAAATGCCAGAATGAGACATGCGACCTTTCACGGTTCTTTCTAACACCGATTTTTCTCATTGTGCACTTTAATATCATTGGGATGAACAACATTCATTTCAGAAGGTGGCTGGTATGATATTCTATTTGATATCTTCGCAGATGGAAATACAAGCTCCATCTGAACCGCTAATTTCGGATCATTTGAAGGACGGCCATCCTTCATTTTTTATTGATACCTACTCATGTCTAACTTGAGTATTCCCTCCTTGGGACGTAAGTTAGTTTGGATGGTTGAATTGGGTATGAAGGGCTCAACAATGATCACATGGTTTGGCGCAATTTTTGTCACTTCCATTAAGCTTAATGTAAAAGTACTGCCGACAAACAACGATGGTAGAATGTCCTGTGATTAAAAACACATCATACGTCACCTGAATAGGCCCAGGAGGTCAACGTACGCTTTGAAGCGTTAACTACACTTTACTGTCTGCTCTATAAAGTCATTGACAGCAATCTGCAAAGCATACCGGGTTTTTGCGAGTAGGATGACATCATTGGCAAATACGAATGAACCTACTTGCTCCCCTGGGGCGCTTTCACCCAGGATACTTATCACTGGTTTGTCTTGTCGGGTGTACTGCGGTAAGGCATCATTTTCGTATTCGCAAAATGAAAATTTGAGAAATGAAAAATAACTGCAGACAAACGAGAGTATCCCTAGGAGCAAGAAAAACGTCAGGTAAGAGGTAATGAAGCATCAATAATTTATAAAAACAGAAAACTGAAATACATCTGTTGAGTGAAAAGCTTACCTTTTTGTATCATGATCTGTGCAATATGTTGTGATTGGACAGATCAAGGTACAAGAAGGTAATTTTGTATGATGCTTCATTCTTATACATTCCTTAAGAACGTTATCCTTTTGAGAAATAATGTAAGAATCTTCTCAAAATCTGAATCGTAAATAACATGCACAGGAAAGTGCAGGGTGGTCGGAACAATGAACTTCAGAACTCCGAATATCTTTTCACCCTTTAATCGTTGTTAAGTACATCATCTTAATAAAGTAGATAGAATAAATACTACTATAAGTACAGTATATTTTATTATTATGTATCAATCAATAATTTGCAGTATTGATTCATTTCGAAAATAGTAAATTTGAAAAATAGATCCTGGTCCGAAAATGGTGTTTACCACTTCTGCTGTAATATCTTGCAAAGGTGAAATAAGTGGTCTTTCTCTGATAAAAGTCATGCTTTTGCTTCACAATAATTCAAAGGAAAAAAATCATGAGAAAAATCAGTATAACCTCATTGATTATGGTAAACAATTACATACTGCTACTAATGAGTATCAATCTACTTATTAATCGGAATAATTGATGTTTTGTCTCAACAATCGAATATCTCTAATCGATGTTATCAACCTTTGAACAATTGATAATAGGTTGAATGGGTTCGATGATTCAAGTTTCTGTATTTTTACTCCATATTTTAGGTTCCACAAAAGTTGTGGGTACGTATGCTTGAAGAATGTTGATTATTTCCCCCTAAAAAATGATGAAGACCTACGAGTGTGTGCCATGGATGTAAAAGCTTTATTTCAAATAAGTAGCTCGAAAAATTGCAGGAATGAACTGAATACAAATTGTTGTTGTCTGTTAATGTTAATGTGCAAAATGTCGTGAATCACAAACAAATCATAACAACAAGATGTGTAAGCCCATTACTAAGTACTAGAAACCGTGTTTGTCGGCAACTCCGAGTGGTGGTTTGATGACATCTAGTTGGTTCGCTGGCTTGATCAATCGGCTGGTTGAATCAATGCAGGGTGAAGAGCAGGGTCTAGATCTACAAGCTGAGCTAGCAAGAAAGCTGGTTTGAGTGTCTACAGAAGCATTCTGTGCTAGTCTAGGTGTCATTAGGCGAAAAACTCAATCGGAATTGGGAAGTACTCGGCAAAGGCCGCCATATGTAGGTTGAAGAGGTCGCCTCCTAGCATCTGCCGTACAAAAACATGTGATGAAATTGGTAATTCTGGATGGATATGAGGAGCTTTAGAGGTGTAATATTTCAAAGGAACTGGGTGGAGGTTTCAAACATAGGTAGTACGCAATTTAGCCAGTAAATTTCAAAGATTTGAAGGTCTGCTGAGAAAAGAAAAATAATCAAGAGAAAACCGATAAGTTCTCCATAGATAATTCCTGCCTGAATTACCCCAATGCCTGAGATACGGTGGAAACGCAGTCCCAGGAGGACTGCTGACAAGGTCAAGTCTAATATTCAATCAACTGTGCTTTCAATTTGCATTTCAAGCGATGCCATCTTCCAATAGCCTCAATAGCAGCATTGTGGTAGCCCATGATTTGGATGGTTCCTGAGCCGAGCACTGCAGTGAGAGAGAGGCAGTCAAACTGCTTGCTTCAATTGGTGGTTATGAGACGAGGAAGTCCATACGGAGCTATCCATGAGCTGATGAGATCAGTTGCTACAGTTCAGCCATTATTTCGCTTAGTGGAGTTGCCTCCGGCCATCTTGTCAATGACGGTTAAGCGGTAAAGAAAACCTTTGGAAATTGAAAAGGTGTCCAACACTATTGATGATGATGTGAAACCGACCTGGCTTCCACTGGTTAGTATGTACCAATTGCACTGGCTGTATAGTGACAAACTTTGGTCCATTTTTTCATTAAAGGATAGCAGTATCAGGTCTGCTTGACTCAAATAACCCATGATAGTCATCATGGACACAGCATATGACAGCCAAAGAAGGAGAAATGTTCGTTGATATTGTTTGTGAATATTGCAAATAACAAAGGACCTAAAATTTAGCACTGGCGCACTATTGAAGTCAACTCCCTGAAACCAGAGTAGTTACCATAAAATTGAACCCATTGGTGTGCAGTTAACTTTGAAAAAACGCCAAAGCTTGCTTATCTCTGCTTGAGTTGTGCTAAGCTTTCGGCAAAAGAAATTTGTTTTCTCAAGTTAATCTTGAAGTTAGTTGTTTACTTTTTCTATGAATTGGTGCCTCAACACTACACATCCAGAAGTCTGGCGGAAAATCTACCTCGAAGTTGATCATTGTCCCAGCCAGGTAAATAACAGATGGTCTTCACAAAATTTGTGTTCGTTCCAATGATATCCAAAGCCCTTGAAATTTAAAGCTCGTTAAAGCTGTATAACGCAGACTGGCCTATGAGTGGTTTGCAGACGATTCAACTCGTGAAAGTGGACTTCAAGCTTTTGGAAAGGCTCCTGTCTTGTGGGAGAATCTATTGAGAAAAGCAGCTCGTCGAAGCTTGAGGCGAAAAACGAGTTAAAGCCATCAGCAGTCACTTTAGGTAGTGGTATCTCAACACTGGGCCAGAGAAGAGCATGCCCCAACACCTCCCCGATTATACTCCAGCACGTCCTGCAGCAGTTTGGCGCCTTTTTCATTGCATCGTCATATTCCCAACAATCATCTTTCGTTAGTCCAACTGATGATGACCTAACCTTCGAGATCGATTTAACCATATTTGCAATATAGGCAACGTTCTATTTTACTCCGTTTTTATTGTTTTTTAGTCTAAGTGATACTGGCTCCTAGCTGCTCGATGATTCCCTATTACCGCAATTCTCACTACAGACCTGAACTTTGTCAACGAAGCTCATCAATTTCTGCTTGAGGGGTTCCAGATCCTTTCCCAAATTGAGTCTTTTCTTCATGTTATTAATCGTTTGCTCTGCGCGCCACCAAGAGCAAAAGGTATTCGCTGTCATTAATAGTACACCAAAAAATCCACCAATTCGGTCAGTAATGCGATCCAGCACGATATCCTCTCAAGGCCGCAAACTTATCAAAGCCTCCTCCAATGCTTACACACAATGTGCGACTCGGGAATTTCCAAAATTTGTATTGCTGGAACAGCTTTAGAGGTTATCTTTTCATGCCAGTTCATTTAGATTTTTGGCTGTGTTCTCTATCTTCGACTCAAGAGTGCTAATCCATTCTCTCAAGGCTGCGTTTTGATTTAGGACTTTTGGATACTCGCCTGATTTTTCGTGAAGTGAGTGGATCACTTTTAATACAAAAGATTGCTGTTGTACCGCTTTACAATTAAATTGTGCCTTGCACTCCAATGTTAGACAATGTTTTATAACTCCCCTATTCAGGGATGGAGCTGTTCTCAACTGTTTTGGTTTTGGGGTTACGGTTGCTGCCACCACAGTCCCGAGTCACTGAGTCATCCAGTTCGTCTGTTTTTAATCTAACTACTTCCAAGACTGGCTTGAAGGACGATGGAGTTACATTGCTGATTCTCGCAATCAATTAATTTATCATTCCGAGTCCATTTAGTTATTTTCTGCCAGAGAACGCAGCCGAAGCTACGTACCTCTCCTTCCAGTGTCCACCCATATCACTCAATATAGGTATTATTCAAATGAAACTAATGTAGCTAATGTGGAAGTTCAATTCAGCTGCTCTTAGGTTTAGAGGGGTTTCATGTACAGTTTAGTTAACTTTCACAAACCCAAATGCAATCCAGCCTTTATAATGAATCAAGATGACGTACGAGTCATCACTTCGCCACTCTCGTGATGGGACGCCAGCGTCGTAGGTCTGCTCAAAACCTTATTTAATTTCATTTTTTCGACAATCGACTATAGGTGTGCTTTCCCAAATCAGTACCTTAAATATAAGGTTAATAAAAGCGTGAAAAATATAATAAACAACTGGAATTGAATCGGGATCTTTCGATCCTCAAGCGGTCGCTCGATGCTCTCAGCTACTGAAACTCTTATCAAGGGAATCTTGACAACCAGGCTTCAGAACAAGCAGATAACTCATACCACCAATAAACATCCGTTAGAATGAGCTTCATTGTCGGTACCGGACCTTTGGTTGTCGTCCAGATGATCAATTCATCAAAAATATATCAATTCAACGCGGAGTTTACGATGTGTAAGTCATCGCAATGGCCAAATATGTTAACTAGAACTCCAAAGGGTGCCTCCATGAGAGCTTCGGTATTGGTTTTAGGTGACTCACAACCTCAGCTGTTCCGTCTCTTCAGCTGCAATGTAACTGTTTGTAGAATAATGTGTCGCCTCTTGTGTGAGACCCAAGTCGATCGGCTTCAGCCAGTTACATGTGTCGCAAATAAGTATCCTTGTTTTTAGCAACGTATGCTCCCAATTTCTTTGATTCTTGAATGATTCCTCTGGATTCACATAGTCGTTTCGAAATAATCTTCAAAAACCATAATAGATGATACCTACCTAATCGGCGAAAGAGGTTGTTGAGGAGTAACAAAATCGTGTGAATGGTCGTAAATGAGAACTCGTTCATCCAACATAGGTAGGTGCTCATCTTTTAACATAGTTGCTTCAAAGTTTCTCGAAATACCATCAATACAGTAACTGTCGCCAAACACGAAACGGAAGCTCATCAAACATTAGGGCATTCTTAATAGGTTTGAAATTCTTGAAAGGAGCTCGTTGATTTATAATATATTCATTCATATTAAATATCTGATCAGTTTGTTTATTTGAACACATAAATTCATTTGGCTAGCCAAGATACATAGAAAAGTATTAACAAATGTACATCGGCAGTATTCCCCGTACTACTACTAGTGTTGTTGGCCCGAACTTGTGTCAAAATTCAACGTGTTCGTAATCAACCTCTCACGATCTTGTCCCTCCTCAGAATGAAAATAAAAATTTATCGTAGCAATAGATTTATTCTTCTCAATATTTTTGATGAATGATGTGCTGGCCATCGAGTTGGTTTAGTTCTATTGCTTTCGTGGTCACCATGTAGACCGCCGCCACTGCTATTATTCTGTCAGACTTCAGTTTAGTCTGAAACAAATAACAAACCGTAAGAGTACCTGAAAATAATCTATACAAATGAACATCAATGTCCGAATTTACTTGTATCTAGCAAAAAACTCGTGCTTCGCTTGCAATATAATATTCTAAGGCCTCTCCAGATGTCATAAATCCAGCCGCTAATAAGCTGCATGTTAGGTACCATAACAACAAAAGTTAGGAACAGAAGAAATGAGTTGCGAAGGATTGCGTCGTTTAAAGAATGACGATGTTTTGGAGGTTCTGACATAGCCTATGTTGTGAGCCGGAACTTGCTGATCATTTTTAGACCGCTACGGTCGAAATCGGTTCGGCGGTTTATCCGTCTACTGGACACATACATGGAAACATACAAACAAACTGATCCTCAACCTAATCACCTTTAAGCTTATGTCGAAAGGAGGCTACATGAAGAATTTCAGCTTGTTGTGATTAATATGGCGGAAATATGCTATTGGAGCCAAACGGCTGGTTCCAGAGCTAGGTATGCATCTTCAAGGATCAGCCTTGGGTAGGCTTCAAACCGATTCCAATGGAAATGGAAGCACGAGGTGCTGAGTTTAGATAATGTACCACCGACTTTGTTCCGCAAAAGTACGTTACATACAGTCATTTACGTAGAAGGGCTATCTAGTAATACTGAAATAATAAATCTCTTTGCAATAATTTGCACCTTTTTTTGCTCGATTTATATAGAAATGTATTCCATGAATCGAATGAGATCATTCGGGTTACTCTACAATCATCCGTTCGCCCACCATCTGAAAAGCCTCATTTTCGGGGTCAGATTTGAGCTAGACGGCGTGGCTGGCGGCAGCCCTAGTATTTGTTATTTCTCCGGGTCTCCGCTTGTCTCCGTACGGAGTATTTGACTCCTTGTTGATGTCCCAAAGTCGATAGAATGACTGCTCCATGAGTTAAACTCTGTAAGCACTAAACGTTTGCTGGTGCCACAGGAAATCTGATATCTGAATGTACCGTATGATGCAATGCATCATATATTGGCATAGATGTTAAAACACATAAATGAAACAATTGAATTTTATCGAGATGAAATAAAACACCTACCGACGAGTATGATCGCCCGGGTTATGTTCATACTCGTACGATTAGTAAGAGATTCACTAACTTTTCAAGCTTAAGTCCTTGTTATCAATCCCATCTTTTCCCCTCTAATTGGGTACTTGCCGTATAGTACAATCAATAAAACGGCAATAATAAAAGAGACATTGAATGCATAAAATGTCAGCATCTCTTGTGGAGCGGAGAGGAGTTAGCGACCGAGCTCACACATCAATTTTATCACTCCACATGCGCAAAACCTTTCATCACGAACGATTTCTACAGTTGTATTTAGATTTCTTGGACGTATAAATGCAAACGATAAAACGACAACAATAAAACATCTACAGGCCCCGAATAAAATGTTTTGGGTGAATTTAATTATTGAGCCAGTAAGAAATTATCCAAATGGCTCACACATCTGACTGTGAATACCCTGATTCTTAGAGTCTGTTGAACTATGAATTTCATCAATACTGAGAGATTGATTATTAAATATAAAACTGTTATTTAACCTAATCGTAGTGTTTATTATTAGACCAAACACAGACAATGTGTTCAAACTGTGATGTTTCCCGTACTTGAAGAATTTATACGTATAAAACGTTTGTTAATTTCTCGTAAGCAATTTTACAGGTATAAAGAAGGAAGATTCTGTTGATATTTCGAATAAATACTAAATCCTCCCGTTATACTAAGAAAATTCGGTTTATTTTGTAGGGGTTCGAAAATCTGATTTTCAGTTCATATTTCTAATAATGAACCTCTGCAATGGACCAAAATTAAATATTTAACCCTCCCTCAGCATTTGGTAATTTACTTTTCAACATGAGAAGAATGACAAAATGAAATGATATAAAATGAATAAAACAATATAAAATTATTAGATACGCAGAGGATTATCAATCGCCTTCTGTTGATCTGTGGTACATTATTTGAACTCGGCACCTCTTTGAATCTGCCTGCAATAATTGCCTCCAATGTCTGAAGCGATAACACTTGTATCATTGTGGGGGATCGAGAATAAATAATTGAATGTCTTGTCTCCAAAATTCTCAAAAAAAAAGAGCGTCTGTTCCTTCCAAATTGCTTTGAATTGAGTCATGTTACATTTACATGTTGAGTTTGCAGCTCAGTTTGGATTTAGTCGTCAGGTCACTAGATTAATTCAAATATTCTGATAATGCCTTCGGGAAAATACACGCTTTTGCGCATCTTCAGTTTTAACGAAACATTATCGTGGGTTGTAATCTTCAGTGCTCGACACTTGATTGGATTATGGACTCCCACAAAAATTCACCATGAAAAATTCGATTTCTTGTTTCGGGTAAACTTCAGACATGAAGTTGTACCATACATATTAATGCATCGACAGAGTTTGAAAGGGCTTCCCGGTGTGTCAGGGATATTTCTCAAGAAAGTCATAACAATAAAGTTTCTATAAGGCATACTAAAATCAGTCAGTCGGGAATATGGAAGAGCTGTAAAACCTCTCGGCTGCTAGTGAAGCAGCAATTACTGCCTCCGCTCTCTTGAGCAAACGAGTCAGATAAGCTTCAATGTGGAGAGTCGAGCCCCACCAAAGTTTCGGACACGTCGGCGCCCATGCCTCCATGGTGTGGGCAGACGCCTTGAACGTCGCCTATTACCGCAAGAGAATGGTAGTAGTACAACGAAGAGGAGCACTACGGATCGCCTGTGCATACAGGACTGTGTCGGAACCAGCCATACTTGTTATTGCGGGAGTCATCCCAATACAACTCATGGCAGCGGAACGGAAGCGTAAGTTCGACAGAAAAGGGGAAATGAATAAAAGTACAGTTGCCAAGGAAGAGCGGCAGCGCACGATGGCTAACTGGCAGGAGATGTGGATAGTAGAACACCGAGGAAGATGGACTGCACGCCTAATACCCTGTATCGACACGTGGATGAACAGATCGCATGGGGAGGTGAACTTTTTCCTGACTCAGTTCCTCTCAGGCCATGAACTCTTCTACGCCTACTTACATAGGATGGGGAAAGTGGCACCCAGCGTGCCCGTACTGCAAGGAACAGGATGATGACGATGTGTTCCATACTTTCTTTGGATGTGAATACTGGGCTGCCAACAGAAGTTGGCTTCAGCAGACACTGGAGATATCACCTCAGGA